>NQII01005244.1:58956-74067 GCA_002778355.1 Clitarchus hookeri | reverse complement strand
GGGGGGGGGCACAGTTCCCGTCATCACCGCTGTGCGATATATCCACCACGAAACTATATTTCTGAAATACCACAAATGCGATATGTCCCAACATTGTAGAGCAATATTTCTTATATGGTGATATTAACGACATGCGATGTTGGCAAAATTAAGCGATATGTGATGATGGTGAAGTACGATGTTGGTGATATAACATGTTGGCAATATGTGATATCAATATGAACGGTATTTTCCATATCAATATAAACTTTAATTACGATATATCGCCACCGATTTTCAACTCACTCTGGAAGCGATACATCACACCGATACCGATTTCATGTACATGCTCGAAATGATTTTAAAACAGTACATAGCACGGTACTAGTCTTCGGGTACTCATGCCGTCGCGGATAGATTTATTTAATGGCGAGCATAAGTGGGTAATGTGTTAGATATTACTGTGGCTAGTGTGGCACTCCCGTGTCCCTGGTCTTGCAATTCGTAATATTAACATCCCCATGTCACTCTCATTAGCACTTTAGACTGTTAAATTTCTTCAAAGCCCACATTATTTTTTCCAGATTTCGATGATATTGAGTCGTTTCGTGACAATATACCAATGATAACATTATTAAAATACAAAANTTATTTTTTCCAGATTTCGATGATATTGAGTCGTTTCGTGACAATATACCAATGATAACATTATTAAAATACAAAACAATTTGGAAAATGTTTTATAATTTTTAAACAATAATATGAGAAAATTAACTTTAATTGTAGGTTAGAAAAATTTTTAATCGTTATTTCAATATAAAGTTTGGTTCCAGTTAAACTGTTACTAGAAGTTACAGAAGTGACACGTTGAAATATCTTTGAAACCCGACTCTTGGTTCAAATTTTACTTCAGATCACAAAAATTNAGTTACAGAAGTGACACGTTGAAATATCTTTGAAACCCGACTCTTGGTTCAAATTTTACTTCAGATCACAAAAATTAAATATTAGCGGACCGCAAAACAATTTTCCACGATATTACCTTCATGGCATTTTAATGACATTAACAATTATTTTGAGCTCTGGCCTAACGCATAAAGGTCGCCCAATTTTCGAATTAGTAAGAAATAAGCTATAAATTGAAATTCCTCTAACTCATTTCATTAGTTTTAGAAAAGTCACTTTCTCCCCATTGGCATACTTGTTTCGCACTGTTATTTCAAAACAATGTAATATGCTTAAAGTGTAGAAAATAATTTTAGATCGCACAGTTAGTCTCATCTGGTGTCTGTCTTTCGTCAGGTCGGTGGGGAAGGTGTAGGACAGTCGACTGCACTTGACGCCGGATTTCTTTCCATCTTATTTATGTCGACTTGCCTCAACGAACGCAATATTTGGACGATCCCTCACGTTAGCACCGGGGTTAATAACGGTCGGAATAATAATGCGTTAGGAATTCGGAAGGATGACGTTAAGTAACAGCAGAGGGATTCCCTCGAGCGGGGTTGGTAACCACTTGCATAATGTACTAACACCGAGACACTAGATACGCCCGGCTTATAGGCGACACATCTGCAGCGTTCCAACATTAAACATCATCTTCTCGAAAACGGTGGTGCGTATGACAAAAACATAAGGCAGCTTTTATTTTACCTAAAAATTTCGAATATTTGCATTTTTTTAAATACACAAATGAGGTTACAACCTTATCTTCGATACGGAAAGGGGTTGATCTCGGCACGCAATTTTGTGTATGATANAATACACAAATGAGGTTACAACCTTATCTTCGATACGGAAAGGGGTTGATCTCGGCACGCAATTTTGTGTATGATAAAAACTCAGAGATTCATTTTTGGTTCTCGTTGTGTTACTAGCAATAAACGTTTCCTTTTGGTACAATTTCAGGGGTAGTTACGCCCTTTGCGGAATAGACTTAGGTTATAGGTCGTGTATGTAATTTATACCTATTTTTTGATGATATATCAGAGGCCAAAGCTTGTGAGCAGCTTTCGCTTCTAGTTTTACGTTGAGTTTTATGTTGTGTCCGTGCGTGTTTTGATGTGAATGTAACGCTATAGTTCACAACGTGTTTAGTACGACTAACCCGCAAGTCAGTAGAAAAAAACCCGTCATTATGGTAGAAGGAGAGTGGTTTGCGATGGAACACAGCAACTCACTGCGCAACATGCACATATCATTTAAAAGTACTACACACACTACCAATATGTTAAGACAAATTATATTTGCATTGCATGTAAAATAACAATAAATCTAACACTGTACAACATTTTGCAAACATTTACTTATTTAAATTTTTAAAAACAGACCAATATCATCGTAATAACTACTTCGAATGTACAAAGTAAAAAAACCAGTAAGAGTGTTTATAAATATTTTTAATAATAATTTTTTTTCATATGAATTTCAGCCACAAAATATATTACACTTAATAACCAATATTAACGTAAATAAAATAAATTGTGAAACTTATTTCCCAACATTAGTACCAATTTGTTGTTCCTATAACTGCAGTAATTATAATGGTTGCCCTTCTTAGGCAAATGTTTCATGCAAAATGCGCTTTTTGAAGCAACTAGAATGGAAAACATTAACATGTTGATCAAAATTAATATAATAATTTTATTTAATAATTTCGTTTTTCTAAAAGCCAGTAGACCTAAAATTGTTTTACCTAAAATCAAATTTGGCCAAATTAGTTTTTTCGATAGTCGTTTGACCGGCAGTTGTTTGATCTAAAATACGGATTTTTAACTCTCTTGGTAAATGTCTTAATTCGTGAAAAAGGCAGTTTATTGCCATGCACTAGACCTAATTTCATTTTGCCAAACATAGTATATACTAAACTTCTTTCAACTGGCAGTCATTTCACCTAAAGTCGTTTTTCCGTCTTTCAATACAAACCACTATTAGGTTTACCGACTGCTACNAATACACAAATGAGGTTACAACCTTATCTTCGATACGGAAAGGGGTTGATCTCGGCACGCAATTTTGTGTATGATAGAAACTCAGAGATTCATTTTTGGTTCTCGTTGTGTTACTAGCAATAAACGTTTCCTTTTGGTACAATTTCAGGGGTAGTTACGCCCTTTGCGGAATAGACTTAGGTTATAGGTCGTGTATGTAATTTATACCTATTTTTTGATGAGATATCAGAGGCCAAAGCTTGTGAGCAGCTTTCGCTTCTAGTTTTACGTTGAGTGTTATGTTGTGTCCGTGCGTGTTTTGATGTGAATGTAACGCTATAGTTCACAACGTGTTTAGTACGACTAACCCGCAAGTCAGTAGAAAAAAACCCGTCATTATGGTAGAAGGAAAGTGGTTTGCGATGGAACACAGCAACTCACTGCGCAACATGCACATATCATTTAAAAGTACTACACACACTACCAATATGTTAAGACAAATTATGTTTGCATTTCATGTAAAATAACAATAAATCTAACACTGTACAACATTTTGCAAACATTTACTTATTTAAATTTTAAAAAACAGACCAATATCATCGTAATAACTACTTCGAATGTATAAAGTAAAAAAACCAGTAAGAGTGTTTATAAATATTTTTAATAATATTTTTTTTTCATATGAATTTCAGCCACAAAATATATTACACTTAATAACCAATATTAACGTAAATAAAATAAATTGTGAAACTTATTTCCCAACATTAGTACCAATTTGTTGTTCCTATAACTGCAGTAATTATAATGGTTGCCCTTCTTAGGCAAATGTTTCATGCAAAATGCGCTTTTTGAAGCAACTAGAATGGAAAACATTAACATGTTGATCAAAATTAATATAATAATTTTATTTAATAATTTCGTTTTTCTAAAAGCCAGTAGACCTAAAACTGTTTTACCTAAAATCAAATTCGGCCAAATTAGTTTTTTCGATAGTCATTTGACCGGCAGTTGTTTGATCTAAAATACGGATTTTTAACTCTCTTGGTAAATGTCTTAATTCGTGAAAAAGGCAGTTTATTGCCATGCACTAGACCTAATTTCATTTTGCCAAACATAGTATATACTAAACTTCTTTAAACTGGCAGTCATTTCACCTAAAGTCGTTTTTCCGTCTTTCAATACAAACCACTATTAGGTTTACCGACTGCTACNAAACTGGCAGTCATTTCACCTAAAGTCGTTTTTCCGTCTTTCAATACAAACCACTATTAGGTTTACCGACTGCTACCCGCTCCTCATTCCATTCCGGTCTCTCAGGGGATGTTACATCAACCATAGGTAGCAACGTTCCACATGCAATCCGTTCGGGAACGTTTTTTTTTTTTTTTTGGATGATGTCGCAGGTTAACAAATAATACGGAATTGTAACAGTTGTTTGTGTAGCGAATTATGGCAGCGCACGATAACAAATTACCCGTCGCCGTAGTAACACAGAGCCGTGGTGACCCACCAATCAGCACGTGATTAGTAGCCTGCCAGCCGGCACGTGTAACGAGCAGCACACCAGGTGGAAGCAGTCTGACACGTGGCACTTTTATGAGAAAAGCGCTATAATTGGAGGGTTTGGTGGGTATTTAAAAGCGACGCCTACTGGGAGCTTTTTAGCATGTTTGAGGCTGAGAAGTAAGCGAGCGATTAGGGTGGCACTGGCACGCGTTTCTAGTGCCATTTCTCTCCTACGCGATAGGCGCTGAATTAGCGTACAGTGTGTAACGTGCTGCGTGTATGTGTCGCAGTTTAAGCCGTGATCCTATTACTTTATTGCTGGGAAGTCTGGAACAAAGTTCAGTGCAGGTCCCTATAATTGTTTCGCATATTTCCGACAAGTATATCATGAGATACAGCAGTGTGAAACAGCCGTTTTTAGTTATGCTGGAGTATTCGGAAATAGCTTTTATAATGTGCATCATGTCTACAGAGTATAGAAAACACACTCTTGTGTAGTGTGTTTTCGTTCCGTAAATCGGCATAATGGAAATGCAATCAGTGGTTTCGTAAAAAAAAAAAAAAAAAGAGATTTCAAAGACAGTACAACGCCGTTCAGTTGCCAGGAAGCAGTTCCCTTAAAAACGAAGTCTTGACTGCCAGTAATTGTGAAGTGAGGTGATGTTGGAGTAGCGGCTAAATGCAACGGCGGGGGTACGGGAGTACCCCGATAAAACCCTCCGACCAACGGCAACGTTTGCCACGTTTCCCACATTCGAAAATCCGAAAGTTATCTCCGGAAACCGAGCGTGTTTCGCCTTGACAAGGGGCGAGTAGTCTGACCACTACACCACCACGGCCTACTAAATGAGCAGTGAATATGCAAGTGGAGTAGTGTTTATATGCCGAAGCGGGGACACGATTCACGGAGTAAGATGTAGAATTTTTCCGCCATCTTGGTAGGCGTGGCCGGAGGCCATGTTGGTCGGTGCAGTCCGCCAGGACTCGATACCATTTTGTATGTTCTTCTCCCCGTCATCCATAAAAATGAGTTTAATAAAAAATTACTGTAATAAAATATATTTTAATAAAACAAATTAATNTTCTCCCCGTCATCCATAAAAATGAGTTTAATAAAAAATTACTGTAATAAAATATATTTTAATAAAACAAATTAATGAAAACTTTAAAAGTATCGGCCCTTCACCTTTGGTTTTTAATAATTCTATCGGTTTAGGGTGTCGGTGCAGATAATAATTCCATTAAATAATTAAAAATGCAATCGAGTAATGTTGCCTAGAAACGATCTAAATAAAAAATAAATAATTTCAGCCTTCCACTTCGGTACCCGACAGCTCTGCAAACGTGGTTGGTAATATACCCTTTCACTAGAGAATTAGGACCTGTGTTTGGTAAAACTTTTCAACCCTAAGTTTAATATAAAAGGTCTTGTCGCAACACGCTCAGGTGGGCAGTTTTCGAGACATCCAAGCGTAATACTTAAAACAAAATGTGTGTTGCCTGTAAAGTAGGCAACCAAAAATTCAAAGGAAGGCATTTATTATATTGTGGGGGCGCACAGCTAACTTGAGAGTCACTTTAGTGGAAAAGTGTACACATATTTGTATCTCATATTTTCGTAAGGAATCCTGCTGGAGATAGTCAGTGTTGTTCAAAAAACATTCTATATAACAGTGGTCTCTGTTAATTATGCCTCTAAGCTAATCAGGGTGTTAACCAAGTGGACTTAGAATTGTGAAGGTAGATGGTAGGAACTGTTTGAGTACTTGCCTGAAACGGTGACGGGAAACTAATAACGAAAAACCGCTCCCAATGAGGGCGACTAGGTTCGAGATTACAATAGTTTGAATGCTTCTTCAAACATAAATTAAAACTATACCTTACCGCATGGATGATGTTAATAAAATTTACGAAGTTTGTCGTCTAGTAACACACCTTTATTAATTGTGCTAAGTCACGAATAATATATTTTTTTTCATAGGGTATTATGAAGTTTTCAGACGTTATGACAAACTTTTCCGTTATTTGTTTCCAGCAATTTTAAGACGTATAACCCGTGCGTATCGAACGTGGAGTCGCGAATAGATGCAGGAGAGACACACGCGAGATATTTCCTCTACTATCTTGCCAGCTGCATAAACTGCACGAGGGGCAGTCCATAGCGAGTGCTTCTAGCCCCGCGGCTGGCAGCGGCTAATTTACCGCTCATATTGCAGTAGAGGGAAGTTCCATTTGTATCAGGTGTCCCAGCGGGACGCGTGCTGGGGGAGTGGGTCCCGTCACACAGGTTAACATTTCCGCGAGCTGCCTTCCAAGTTGCCGAGCAGGACAGAAACCCCCGCCGCGTGCATACAACTCTCCATTACTCGCCGTCACAGCTTGTATTATCGACTCCGTGTTCTACTAAATAAGTTAATGGCCCAGTTGTTGCAAATGCAATACACATTACAACGCATTTATGCTCAAATATAATTATAACTGTCCAGCTTAAAAGATAACCCTGCATAGAGATTTTTAAACAGGTAAAATAGAAAAAAGTGCCAATACTGAGCTTATTATTCGTATTCCAAAATTTTTAAGATACGCAATATTTTAGATTATTAATTAAATAATTTTCAACTGGGAAATTAGTAGTAATGAGTTCAAATTGCCAGCCTTCCAGCACGACGATCCCAAGTTCAGTTACCATCGGATTGACGTCCGGATAATTGAACGTAGCGAAAGGTGACAGATGATTTCTGGGAATTAAATTAGGGTACTCTTATTTACCCTGCCAGTTCATTCTGTCGCTGCTTTGTTTTAATATCGCACTTCCTGTTACACTTCAGCGAAGACTTTCCCACGTAAAATGTTACTCCCTCTGAGAAGCACAGTACACTTCTTAAAACTTTTAACATTTGTATTTTCTTAAATATAGGTTCATAATTTTCAATATAACAATATGAACACAATAAATAAAACACACCATAACACTTTTGAACACTAGTATGGCGATATGATTGTCAAGTTGAAAGAGAATAGGGATATAAAATTGTTAGTACCGTAGTGTTGACGTATATAATACATTTCATCGGTATTGAATATGAAGAATATTATAATAGCAACCAAACCATCACCACATGTTGCCATGTTTGAAGCTTAGTTTAATGATGCTCGTGGCACCTTTTAGTCGGAACAAAAGTATGCGTAATGTTATATAAGAGATAGAAACGTAAGCGCTGCTAGTGGCTGCCAGAAAAACGGCAGAAACGTGCTTGGCTCTCTCACAAACAGAAATATTGACGTGTTGCGCAGTTATGTCTGTCCGTAGAACGTGCCACTAGTATACAGAAACTATGGTAGAGCTATCTCGTGTTGAGCAAGAAACCTACCTCTATAAGTTTTTTAATGGCTTCACCCACCATGTATTATTCTGAACATTTAGTGATGTTACCTACCGTACCCGCTCCGTCTCAAGCTTGGTGTGCGATTGAGTGAGCTGTATATTGTTATTCTATACTGACTTCTTCCGTGCTTCTCTTCTCATTCATGCAAACAATACGACCTACTTCCGCTTAAATATTTTTTTTTTCGTTGCCTCCTCACCTTATCACTACTATTGTCGACAAACGCCATTGAAACATTTGCTTATAGTTAAAGGAAAAAACCTTCATTATAAAGAAAAAATTTGACGCATATCAACCAAATAGGAACAGAAACGAGTGAGAGTAAGCTATTGTCGAGAAATGTGCAATTTGAATACTATTCAAAGAAGGAGTCTAGTCATTACTAGACTCCTTCTTGCAAATATATCATCAACGATTCTCTTTAAGCATAAACATGTTTCGCATTCAGTTCCAAAATTTAAGAAAAATCGTCAAGGAAAGTAAGGAATGCAGAATACAGATTGGTCGTTATATTATATATGTGAATATTTATGCATATTAATATACACTGATACATATATAAATATATTACTAACATATAAAAATAATTGCTTTACTTATTACACATTTTTTGACAATAGCTAACGCTGACTAGTATTTTATTAATCTGTGACGTTTTCCTTTACATTTTAGGCCTTTTCCTGGACTACAAGTAAGTGTTTCAATGGCTTTTGTCGATAATAGTAGTTCAGATAATGACTAACCCCTATTGCTGATCATTAAAACTCAAATTATTCATTGAACAATTTGAAAACGCTCTGAGCGAATACGCAGGTATGAATTTCTTAATTTTAAAAGGGTAGGTAATGACTGGCTAACCTGATCACCTCCAGTCACCACCTAGTAAATACTTCTGCACTCTTCACTGTCCAGCCACTTCACGCCAGCTCTAGCACAGCGCAGTAATGTATACCTTATATAATAACCTCTACGAAGTTGTTCATCTCGCAGCCACTGATAAAAGTCGGTGCGGCTTGTGACAGCCCAACGCAGCTCCCGTCACATAGACATGCTCACTGAAATAGTAACACTTGAGAATAGTCTTTCCATATTCCTCCAATAAGCATCCAGCCTCAGCCACCTGGAAGTGTGTCATAGCTGGAGAGTGTCTCTGGCCGGATGGTCGCTTGGCAGAATTTATGCCGAAATGTCTGACCAGCCAAATATCTCGTATGAAAGTTTCGTCAGATACCTGTTTCGCCAAATGCATGTTATGTCAATCGAATATGATTTACCAAACACATTTTCAGCCAAATACACCGTCCCATGCGAAACATGTCTGCATTAATCGAGCAGTCTGTCTTTGGCACTATTGTGATTTGTGTTTAGGAAGAGAATTGTATTGAGCTGAAATCATTTTTATTATGTATTTGTGCAGTGGTAAACACTTGTTATTAGATATAGTCTGAGTGATGGGTTTTAATATATGAATTCATATATGAATTCAGACATAAATAATTAAACCTTAGTGCAGTGTTACGAACCAGTGAACTGCGTTACCGAACTCGTTATTTTGTGAGTTAAAAACTTATGGAGGGAATATTGTGAGAATATAATTTTTTTTTGCATCCGTTGTGAGATACGCATACGTAAAAATTAAATTAATACAATCATAGCATACAAAACTGTTAAGACACACATCCACTTACACTGCTTATGTCCCATATAGCGGTTTCCATGCCTGTGCCTTGGCGGTAGACCTTGTGCAGACTTCCTTTTAAAAATTATGGCTGTGAGAATTCTTATATCGCATACGAATGCACTTCTGTCAGAATAATTTCCCGTCTTGTTCGTAGCCGTCCCAACCGAACAAGGTAGTGCATTGACAAACGTTCAGACTCGTTTTCGGAAAGGCCTGGGTTCGAGTCCCAGTCCGGCGATCCTGATTTTGGTTTCCCATGGTTTCCTAAAATCTCTCAAGGAGAATGGTGGTTTGATTCCTTACTACATGCGATGGCCGATTTCTTCCCCTTTGCTTATTCTCTAAGCAACTTGCTCCGTTTGTAGGCAGTGACTTCGCTGTCGACGAGACTTTATTGACTCTGCCTGCCATGCCAGCATTCGCCACCGTCAAATAGGGAATCCAAGTTAAATGAATTACTTCTCAATGCGCCAACTTTAAAAATAGCTGTTTCAAATAAAAACAGTTTGACGCTGCTTCCTTAGAAAATATTGTAATATAAAATAATTTTTGAAAAAAATTATAAATAAATTTTTTTTGTTTTACAAAAATTTTTAAATTAAATTTTAGAAAAAAAATTTAACAAAACAATAGACAATATGTCTTAACATTACGACATGTCGTAAGAAATTTTACTTTGAATTATTATTGGTGGATATAGTTATCTTTATAATTGACGCAATGTGAAGGACATTGATTCCCCATTTGAATTTCGTGGCTGCTGGTTTGGTAGGCAGGTCCGTTAAGCCCTGCCTACCTATATAGTCGTCCCTTCGTTATTTCCAAACTCTCACATAAGAACAGTGCCGTGTACGCCGCTGGGGAGTTTGGTGCCGCTTGCACTGGGCAGGTCGCAGGTTGCACCCTGGGCGGCAGCCTTGCAGCCGCTCTCCCGCGTAGAGTTCCGTTGTCATCTCAGGAACTGTTGGCGCAGCTACTTCAAGTGAACTCCCCGAGTGATTTCCCGATATGTCAAGCTTCGTAATTACATATGCATATAATAGGAAAGAACATGGCATTAGATCCATATTCTGTTATTTGTTCGAATGTTATTTTGAGGGTATAATTATGTTAATATTTACATATAGTTATTCACCTGATCTCACATTTCAAAATAAATTGCCACCCTACATCTATAATTGTGTAGTCAGTAGTTATGCAGCAAGTGATATTACTAAATCATTTACATAGGTAATAGTCTTGCAGGAAATGTCAAATCAAAGATTCTAAGTCACAAACAGTTATTGATTTATAAAAATATTTATAGAATAAAAATTTACGAATATAGCCATACCGTAAATTGCTTAGTCTCATTAATATCTTCCCATTCCAAATATATATATATATATATATATTTAAGTAAAGTCACTTCAAGGGCAACGTTGGGTTTGTGCGAGCGCGTGCAGTGTTGTTGTCAGCTCCGTTTGCAGCCGCGAGCGGCAGTCAGTGTTGGGTTTACCATCCTGAATGGCTAACAACTCATCATATATACTGACCGTCACGTTTCTTGAAATATTTGACTTTTAGTGTACCATTTATAATGACTGAATTAGTGAGACTACATAAAAAATAAGCCTACCGGTATTTGGTAAAGACTGCATTACTTTAAATGAAGAGAATACAGTACATTTTAATAAACTGACACTCTCTGCAGTAACACACAAGTCAACTCGTCCATCTATTGGGTTTATTCGTGGTGCATAGCCTTGATAGTCCCTGTAGTATCTTGAAAAGCATTTGGCAATATCTCTGTGTTTGCAACATATTTCGTACACACTTGCCTTCATCAGGTTTCATGCACAGTTATCTATTGGCCTCAGATCCGGCGAAATGTGTGGCTAAGTTATGGTGAGCGTTCGTATACTCAGCAACTATATTTCTCAATGTTCAACTCAGAAAATCTTTAGTAATAGCAAAGAAGAAAATAGCTCTTTGAAGAAGGTTCTAACTTGAAGTAACTTGTTCACTTTTCCTATGCCAAATTAAGTTGGCATTTAATTACAAATGTGATGGACAGAAAAAAGACGTATTTGCATATCCAAATAGAAACATACACTTATCCTATANTTTCCTATGCCAAATTAAGTTGGCATTTAATTACAAATGTGATGGACAGAAAAAAGACGTATTTGCATATCCAAATATAAACATACACTTATCCTATATATATATGTATATATGCATATAAACACATACAAACAGTGTTGAATCACATTATTATGACCACCTGCTAGTATCCAGAGTAACCGCCCTTCGCAGCACAGACAGCAGCTAGACGAGCTGGCAGTGACTTAGTCAGGTGCTGAAAGTCTCCACGGGTATCTGAAGCCACGCTGTCTGCAGTGCGTCCCACAACTGTTGAAGGGTGCGTGGCGGAGGAGACAGACTGCGAACACGACGATCGAGGTGGTCCCACAGATGCTCAACGGGATTGAGATCGTGGCTGTTTGATGGCTAGGGAAGAACTTTGAAGGCTTGCTCGTGCTGTTTAAGTCACGTGCGGGCACTTCTAGCCGTATGGCAAGGCACTTTGTCGTGCTGGAAGATCCCATCCTCTCGAGGAAAGACAATCATCATGTACAGGTGGACGTGATCGCCGAGGATGGATTCATATGGATTCATAACCAAATCGATCAAGAGTGCTTTCCAGGCGGATGATGGGACCTAGAGAATACCGCGAGAAAATTTCCCAGACCATAACACAGCCCCCACTCCCTTGTGATCGTCCAGTATTGGAAGCAGGGTGTCGGTTCTCCTTCGTTTCTCGCCAGACACGCTCACGTCTATCCGTTCTATGTAGCTGAAAACGTGACTCGTTCTCCATCTACTCCGGAGCCCCATTCACAGAAGGGTTCGCTCAACTGTTGCGGTACAGGTAGATACGTGCCTGTATGCCCCTTGGTTCATTTGGACTATGAGCTGTTCCACTATAGCTTGTCGGTTGACCTTCACGCACCGTCGTAGTCGACGTTCACCTCGGACGTCAATAGAGCGTGGTGCTCCGCAGTTTCCACGACGGTTATTCCTAACGATGCCATTCGTCCACTCACGATATATGTTTACCACAGAGGCACGTGAACAGTTCACAAACGTAGAAGTTTCCGAAATGCTGCCCCCTTGGCCCGAAAGCCGATGATCGTCCCTATTTGCAACTTGGTTAAATTATTTCCCTTACCAATGACAGCAGAAAGCGTACTGTGTACAACCAGTCTGTCGGTCACATTAAATACCCGCTTTACTAGCCTACATCATGGTCCATACGTTGTGGGCTACGAGCTGCAGATGGCACTTCTAGCAGGTGTTCATAATAATGTGGTTCGACTCTGTATATACACACATAATGTTCCGGTATTTGTGTATTACGTGTTCTTTCTGTAGGAAATACGAAACCAGCAACAGAATTTACCCGGATGATTAAATAACCCGCAAACTACTATAAATGTCTGTGTGGAACAGGCAATCTCATTCACACACGTTGTACAACGCACAATCAAAAAGTGCAGAGAACAGGGCCATCAGATATTTTAATACTGGAACGTTGAAGGAAGCACAGCTATGTATCAGGCATTCATCAAGTTAATTCCTGGCAACTGAGCCGATGGTTTGGTTCATTAGCAGCACTTTCAAAAGTGCTGCTAGCATTATTTTTGTACTTATTGTGTCACAGCTAATATTAAGCTTTTTCGGGCTTTCTGCTCAATAATACCACACTGATGGGGGAAAATTTTCTTGATGAATCCGATACGGACAAAACTTATGCAACTGTAGCTAAATGGTTAAATATTTGTTCATAACATTAATAATTTGGAAGAGAGCTATTAGGTTTCTTAAGTGTTCAAAGTTTTGCAGGTTGTTTCTTCTAGTTGGCCACACGTTCATTTTGCGGTATTGATTAATCTTTCTTGAGGATCCTTCAACGGTGGTATGAAATATTTGTAAACATAAATTTCTTATTATATCTCCAAGTTTTACTCGTAAGTGATATATAGATAAACACGTAGTGCTTTTAGCAACCAATTTTACTTTCAATAAAACTTTAAAATATATTCATATTTGACATAATTTTCTAGAAAAAAAATATTTTGGAAGCATATTTAGTATTAATGTCAATATATATGCAGTTATGGAACAGTAGTTTTTTTTTAAGGTAATTCAAGTTAGTTTGAAAATAGTTCTGCTACTACAGTTGAGAACGGCAAGGAACTTCACCCTCGCATCGACTAAAACGCCTGTGGTCTTATGCAACTCTCACGCCAGGCAAGATATGCGTTATTGCATACATACAGGGGCTCATTGAAGAAGGTCCTAGTCTGAAGTAACTCTTACACTTTTCCAACACAAGAATAAGTTGGCATTCAATTACAACTGAAAAGGACAAAAATAAGTAAACTGAACAAATTTTTTATGCACCTAACTGCAAATTATTGGAGATCGTTGGTTGTGATGTAGATTCTTAAATTTCAGGTATATTTAATTAAGTTAATTTTAATTAATTGAAGAATTATCATTTACGCATCCCGCTAGAAAATTTTCTGTAGTTTGGCATATATTTGGACTCCCTAACTTGGAATCTGTAAAATGCTTTAATTTTATTTGAATTGTTTCTGTCACATTAAAGGAAAATTAAAATTAGTCAGACACATATTATTCAGTTACAGTTAAGCGTTTTTACAATGCTAATTCAAAGCTTTCTCCTGCCCCCAACCCAAAAAAAGTAATATTATAACTTAACATTTTTCTTACTTATACAGTCACTGACCCATAATCAGTTATAACATATCTCTTTCTTCTTGCCGTCTCACACAAAATGTCTAATTGAAAGAAACTAAATACAAAACATGAAATTAAAAACGTATTTTGATTAATTAAATATTATAAATTTGAATGGTAGACGCATGTGTAAAGTTGATAAAACTCGGGTTCATTTTTCCTACATGAATATACACTTTTACGAACAGGTAGTGGAATAGATTATGTTATTTCAGTTTTATCCTCAAATACAAGAGTACGCTCGCTGCAAGAAGGCAATAACCCATAATGGTTAGAGACCTTATTCCGTCAACACTAAGAATTCAGGGACATATTCAGTAGCCAAGCTCATTATAATCAAGTTTGTCTGGTTTGGTGAATAATGGTGCAACATGAAACCAAATATATAAGCGTAGAGTGAAAAAACCGAGTTGTTTTATAAACAATAGATATGTAGAAAGGCGGAAAGCGAAGAGCGCTAGTTCGTGTCTCGGGGTGCGTCGACACGCCACGCGACCTACGCACGCCGTCAGACTTACTAACGCCTCCTTGCCACTTAAATGCATGCGTGAAAACGTCGATTGTCGTGTGGCGTGGGTCCCCTCCCCTTCGTCGGCGCTCGCCGTTTCTCGTCTGGAAGACGCTGTGCTCGGGCCGGTGGGGGCGGCGCATCGACGCAGACGCCACTGCGCGTCGATACGCGGCGGCGCTGCTGGCATCTGGCGGGCAGCGCGCGAACCCCGGGCTCGCGCCACCACGCCGCACAGTTCCCTGGAATGCCTGGGCGAGGACCCGTGCTCGCGTCTCGCTAGCGTCTCGCCAGCCACGCTGCTTCGAGCAC
>NQII01005244.1:0-58947 GCA_002778355.1 Clitarchus hookeri | reverse complement strand
CTGCCGTCGCCGCCTGCCACGACGTCGACCCTGCAAGTGGCCGCCCCCACGCGAGGCCCACTCCCGAGACAAGCTGACGGCGACGCCAGCCGCCTCGCACTGCCCTCATATCAAGCCGCCACGACTGTCGCGCCACCTTCCCTCGCATACTGACATGACGTAGCACATGCCTATCTCCTACACGACACACCTCGTAAGTACGTTACTTCGTGACACCTAGGTAGCACGTTCAAGTTAGCCACTTGACACACACAACTCTTGTTCCTTTCTTGCCGACCACTCAGCACCATATTCTAAAACCAAGACTCTCGACGTACTGCCGCAGATAGTGTAGGAAATAAAGACCTGGGCGTGGTACAGAAGGACGACGACGACGGCCGACGGACACGCACGACGGCTAGTGTTTACGACGACGGCCGGAGTCAGCTGTACGACAGAGAAGGAAGGATCGATTGGTTTGCGGAGCCAACGTGGTCGTCCCTTGTCATCGTGGACCTCGTGTCGGGAGCGCGAGCGAGTGCTGCCAACCCCTGCGAAGCGCCACGCCTGCGACCAACTCATCTTAAGGTAAAGATACTGTTTTTTTTTCCTTGCTTGCCTTGCCCGCCCTGACACGTTCGCGGTATCTCGTTGCCAGATGCCTCGGTTCCTTGGTTGTGCGCGGCTTTACTCTGCGGAAGACGACATATGGTAACGTCGCCACAGCTGCGCTATCGATGGTTCGGTCTCGCGGATTCACGAAGTAGTACTGAGACTTCGCAAACAGAAAGCGCGTGCGCTGGCGGAGGAGGTTCGAGGAACTTTGACGTATACGTGATGGTGGCTGATACATTTCGTAGAACAGAAACGTCAAAATCATCAATAGTTGTGCAAGTTAGACTTTAAGATGGTCCTAACCTTCACGATCAGACGAAAAGTATTAATTGAAAAACGCGTGTTACGTCCCGCTGTGTGTGCCATACGGCCAAATAACACTACTTGATAAGAATATGCTACGTTAAATGTAGAACTCAAAAAGGTAATTAAAATGTGAGGTATTTAAAGCACTGGCAGCTACATTAAACATGGGAGACAACCGCACGTGTTCGTTCTTCACAAATTTTACTCAGCATAAGAATTACAAATATTATTGTACAGAACACAAACTACAAAAAAGCCTCAAAATCACAATTATAAAAAAAATGTATAAACTATTATGTGAACTAGAGGCTTATGGTTACAATTATAAACTTCACAACTTCAACCAAAGTTCCTTTTATTTTATACAAATGCACATTATCTGATCGAAAATTCGATGAAGATAATCTTACAGTAAAAGGTAATCCTTTTACAACCAACCTTATAAAATATGTTTTTTATGCAGACTTGATCATAACATTTTATCTTTTGATTGATGTGGGTTACGCATACGGTACCTGTTGGGTTTACGTATCTTTAAAATTGACTGTATAGTAAAAGGAAGGTTGTTTTAATTAATGCATAAAGCTTAGAATTACTTTCGGATTGCCGTGTTACTGAAATTGTTCATCTTGGCGGTATTTCACTGAATTCTAGAGTCTGCAATGTTCATGTTATGGAATTCTTCTGATTATGATTCCCATACGTTCAAAAATGGTAACCAAGGGAATTTTCGTAATTCTGCTTGAGCAAATTTAGTACTGTAGTGTACAGAATATCTATCCAGAATGTCATTCAAGTGCAGACGTCATATTCGAATTTTAATTATTTTTTCAACATCACTGTAAAAGTAGGTGAAAATTGAAAGATCTGGGAATGAAATAATAATAAGGCTTGCCCGTTATCACGTAGTGAACCAAATATATGTTCAGCAGTTTCAAGTATATTACCAACGTAACTAATGAAATGTATCAAACAGCGTGCTCCGATCCAATCCACTCTAGATTTCCCGCGAGAATTATGGCGTTATAAAATTTCACGAGCTTCGTCTCATGATTTTGTGAGCTAGGCCGCCACAAATTCCAACACACTTTTTCCTTCTGACAGTTACAGCCACATATTTACTGTCGACCTTCCAGCTAACTACTTACACGTCTGCGAGAGAATTTCCAAGTAATGTGACAAATGTCTCTCCTTTCTTTTCGCAGGTGGAAAAGTTTTTGTTTAGAAAGTGCACATTGCAGTCAAACTCCTTGTACAATAAAAGTTTGGTTACGGTTCTTCTGTTGTTGTAAATAGCAACTGCGCGCAGATAACATTTAATAATCTGACAGAGAGTGCGTCTTAATAAAGAGGAAAGAATATATATAATTCAAATAATCTAACTTTTGACAGTGGTACATTTTTAAAATTAATTTAAAGAATTGGCATGCACGAAATTTAGTTTTGAAACCGACTGCAGATGCATTTCAAATTGGTTCTCATTGTATTTAATATATTCCCATGGTAACATCTCTGACACAAATTTAAGGAAGATGGAAATATTTCGTAAAAATTTCAAGATTATATTGTTTTAAATTAACTTCATAATAAGCTTTTTTAAGTAACAGATTAAAAAAGCCTATGCATATCTCTAAACGATAATTACAATGAAAGCAGTGGCCATCCAGTTATTTATAAATATTTTATTTAAGTTGTGTCATTTTAAGTACATAAATAGACGGAGAATATTACCAATACATTTATCCTGAAGGAAAGGGTTAATTAAATAGTGGAATGGCTCTACGGCACAGTGGCATATTCTAGAAACTGTATTTGATACTATGTTGGTTCGATTACGTAGAAAATAGAGCATAATCCTTGAACGTGGATAATGTGCTACCCCATATGGTTTATTGTCAAACAAAGTTCGTCCACCCTTCATCTCGTAATCACTTTAGTTTATACAACGCACATTAAAAGTATTTGAAATAATATTTTTATTGATTTATATATAATAAAATTAAGACATGACAGTAGTTACCAAATAAAGAAAGAAACTTTGATTCCTTGTAGAAGTATTCGTATGGCTTAGCTACCAGTACGCGACGCATAATATTAATTGTAACTAAAGAACATTTCCAGCAAATAGCAGCTATTTTTTGCCAGTTTTATCAAAGCGTTATTCAAAACTTATCTTTTAAAAATTTAGATAAAAAGAAATTTTAACTATAAATTAATTTGTATAAATAAATAATTTCGTCATTTATCGCGAATTTCCAGACAGTTTAATTCTGGGATCTGTTACTTACTATCCAAACGAAAGTACTCGTTGCCTTTTATTGCTTTTGTTTTATCCAGTATTTAAATTAAATTTAAATTTAAATTAACATATTTTAGGAAGTATATATTTCTTCCAATTTAAAAATTTATAGTATCGTAAATGACACGCAAATTAATTAGCTATTTTCTTATCTGGTTTATACTCACCGGCCAACAGTAGAACTGTTTCATTCTTTCTGCAGTAAAACGTAAAATTTTCTTGCCGGAAAAATAAGAAATATCAAAATAAAAAAAAAAGTATTCGGATATGACACGGCCTCCAATGTATACGGGGATATTTCAGTTTTTTACTTTTACTGAAAAGGATCGTTCGAATGGTGAGCCGCTAGTCATGTTATCCTGTAGTGCTAAATAAAAAACTATTTTAGCTGGCGTGCTATTTCAACATAGCTAACGTTTGTAAATGTTGTAAAATTTTACCTTTATTCTTTTAAATTTAGCGGTAAATTAATGCATGTAGAAAAAAGTATGGCCATACATATAATCAAATATCTTTAAAAATGTTATTGCAAAAAATTGAAAATTTCCTTTGGACGGTTGACTAGGGGTGATACTTCTGTTTCCAGAATGAAGTTTAATAGTAATATTAAAATTTGTGGTGCGGATAATAAATCTAACATACGTAACATTTGTTGCGATAGCACATATCAATTATACAACTGGCCTTGAATGTCATCTGGAAAGCACATGTGGATAATTAGTTTCAAATTACTACAATCATATCCAACGAACCTAAATTTTATGAAAATTCATTAACTCTCCACAAAATTTAATTTTCTGTTTAAAAGGTTTTATTCTATATTTTTAACAATAAGGGTTCCCATTATATCGGATTCATAAACGATGTACAGTGGAAATTTTTAATTTGATAATTATGTGTTTTGTACTTGTAATTTTTTTTCTATACAAAATTACATAAAACCCGTTCATGTAATTTATCGTAATTATTTGCAGGAATATTTATAAACAACTTCTTTTTTTTTAGGAATGCATCCACGTTAAATGAGTTAATGCAACCAGAAATGAATATGCAAGGGCGCACAGTATTTAAAATGTTAATTTTAAAACCACAACAAGTTAAGCAATAATACGGCACGTTAAAATTTAATGTAAGGGATCTATATTTTATCACGCACTCTCGTTAGAAACTGAAGGATTTGATTTCTTTTTCAATATGAACAATAGTACCAAAGTATCAAATTATTTGAAGTGCATAAAAACAATATGGAGTTTAATAACATGCGTTTTATTGGAAAACAACGTATTTTTGATATTTTAAAATCATTGTTAGATCTTAAAAATTATTGATTTTCTCAAAAAGATAACGAAGTGATCTTTGCACTTTCTCACGTATGTTATTTAATTGTTCTTCTAAGGGTATTGCAGCTTGGCGAAACACTTTTATACATAATTTTAAAACATTCTAAGGAAACACCTTACACGGGCATGCACTGTACTACTTTGACAAGTCGTAACATGTATACTTTAAAAACCAGTGTGGCAGGACGAACACGCCAAATATTTTACACTCGTTACATTAATTACTCTAATTTTTACTTATATGTGAAACAATTGTGTTGGTTGAGGACAAGCTATGTTACAAATCTATGAAGTTTGAATTATTTGGAAGATAAATATTTATTAGTGCTACACGAGCTCTTAAATTCTTAGACGTGTCGTCGGTTGGGCTCCAAACATGGGAATATAAGTAAATGAGCAAATAATTTACAGTCAAAATTATCCCTGTAAAAATTATTAAATGCATTAAGGCTATACGACAAATCTAGTATGTTCATGATATTTCATAAAGCTTTTTATATTTTCCAAAGAGTAGATTGAAAGTATTATAATACAATAAAAGGCGATTTAATTTACAGAATTGGAAGCCACCTGTGTTGATCTATCAAGTATAGGATTAACGCGAACCAATAGAGAGAAAACGGTTTTTTCGTTTTTATGGTACTTTTAGATAATATCTCACTATAATGCATATACTTAGAGTGTCAAAAAGATTATTACCAATGCACTGCATCCATATCTTCACTCAAAATTCTACCTTATGCACATGTATGAAAATTAAATAATAGCTAAATTAGTGAGTATGTTACATTTAACCCGATAGAACAATTATGTTTAAACTATAAAATTTTTTATATTATTCGAATATTTAATTTTTCAGCTCATCTTTAGAGTATCTTTTGTACGGATTTATGTGTATTGTTGAAAATATTCAAGGGATGCAAATAAAATTAAGTCATACAAAAATCAATAACTTATTTTGATAGATCTACTCTCGTCGCTTATTGGGTACCCAGAAATTCAGGAACTAAAAATTATCTTAATCTAACGGTTGCGTTTATTAAGCTAAAAAATTTATTAAGATATAAAATTATGATTTAAAATTTTTATTAAATTTTGCAAGTGATTTTAACCCATTTTTCAATACTTCGTTCGTGATTTAGTTTCATTTTTAAGACAGAATTTATTGAATTTATTAACACTGGCAAATTTAGAATGTATTTTATCAAATAACATCCTTTATATAATTCATTTTACTATCATAATTGTTCCAATTACGGAATTCCTTAAATATTGAAACGCGTAGAGACAAATTAGTTTAATGTTATGTTTAGTAATGAATTGTTTTAATTGTAAGTGCGTAAACTGAAACAATCACCAATTTCAATGTACACGTTCTCAACACACGCGACTTCTTATACATCTTGTGTCATTCGGACCGTAGGTTGAGGTCGTCGAGGGCCCAGGCATAGGCTACGGCTCCTGTGAAGATGAGCGCGTCCCTATGGTGGCTGAAAACTTGGCTATGACGAGCTTCAGCGTTCGAGCAACGAGCAAATGTACCGACCTTGTTCGGAGCTAACTTTCATGAAATATTGTTGTTACCTATTGCTTGCCTCGCTGTGTATTTACCCTTAACGTAGCGTGTATTAATACATAGATTTTCAAGCAGCTCTATATTTTGCGTTTACCACATAATAGCAAAACCCTCTTAAGAAGTTTCCCATTTGTCTATATACACATGTATAATTTAACTAACAATTTTAATATATTTTCCTCGTTAATAAGCATTATTTTTTTTAGTAGTTTCGGACATTTATTAACAGCATTTTGCAGTATTTGTTAAGCTCTAAAAATAAAAAAATTAAATATTTCCATTCTTCACAAACAACTGCGATATTCGTACAGTATTCATGAAAAGAAGGATGAAGAGTTTTACAAAGTAAAGCGGAAATAAAAATTTCCATAAATAAACAAAACGAGTGGCGAGTGCTGTAAATATAATGGTTAAATGTAGTTAAGTAGTGTTAACGAAGATACATAAATCTTCTTTACTTGAATAATTTCTGTGCCATTCTCTTGATTCCTCTTACGCAACCGTCAGCCGCTTGCCCACAGAGAGGCACTATCTTTGCAATAAGAGGAGGTCGTTTTCTGTCATTCACATAAATGCGCCAAGTAATAATTTGCAAAGAATTTGGTAGGCGAAATTAAAAAAAACCCCAATTTAATATTTATGATCTGATACCGCATTTCTTCGTATTTAGCTAGAACATTATTTTACTGATGTGATGACAACTAATTAGTATTAGACTATACGGAAGTAGTATTCATGAAATGAGGCCTGTCAAAGAATATTTTATTAACAGTGTCTCGTAAAACGGGAAGTAATATGATAATGGCCAGACGTGCCAAAGATAATAATCTTTACCACACATCATTTAAAAATTAAAAATTTGTAACTATTATTGCTTAATTCATCACAGTGGCTGAGAAAACATTGGATAGCATAGATAGGCTTAACAGGGCTCACACATATATGGAGCATTTTTTAAATATTTAAATAGTGTTTTCCGAATAATGAATAACAAACAGTCCTCTTTTGTGTATTCTTTTTTTGTCCAATAAATATTCTTAAATCGATGTACAGAAATTGGTGTTACAGTCACTATTTAGCAGTGATTGTGCAAGCAGAATGTATTTGACGCAAAAATTAAAAACCTTTATGCTGTTTTGAAAATTTGGTTAAATTTAGCACAAAACCAAATGTTTTCTATTTGCATGACCATGCACGAACCAGATAAAGAAATTATACAGAAACATAATTTTTCTTGTCAAAATTATATACATATTTTTAATTTGTCTGTTGATAATTTTGCGGATAACAGTAATGGAAATGTGTGAACAGATTGCATTCTTCAAATTTATCACGTAACGTCTATACTAAAATTACTTTTTCAAGTAATAGTTTTCTTGAAGTTGATTTCATATGAATTTCCTTAGTCTTTGTCACGCTTACTAATTAACAAACACAAATTATCTGTTGTAAAGTGAATAGGCACTAAAAAAAGTTTCACGTTTCACTTAAAAGCTATGGCACTAATATGTTTACTGACAACAAAATGGATAACTAATGGACAGCTGCTAATTATTCAGCTGTAAAACTAAAAAATTATAATGTATTTATAATTAATCTGATTATCCTTCTTCGCAAGAAATAGCTATGACGTTATTAACTTTCTTTGAAATCGGTACCATTTGAAGCAGAAGCCGAACTCTTCCATAAAGAAAACTGAAATCTTATTTTAGGAAGATGTTGTTTTACTTATTACTGTCAGTGTAAATAACATTATTTTACTTGCGACTTTTAATATTTACGATCACCATCTTGTGACCTAAAATGTGAATAAAACTTCATACTATTAAACTATAAAAAAAAAAAATTATATTAATATTATCTAGATTTGTTTCGGTTTTTTTTCCCCCGATTTCTTGTCCAAATATTATCTTCTCTCCTTACTTTAAAACTTGCTATTTGCTAATTTTTTTATGCATTTACGTGTTTAGTTACAACAACTGTTTTGTTTTGACGTGCTCATTATATCGTTTTTTCATTTTTATTTGACATAAACGCAACTGTATCCATAAGTTAGTAGCATATACTCCAGTTTTTGAGCGTCAGTGTTAACCGTGGGAATTATGTGCTCACATGAAATTTCCATCATATTGTAGACAGTTGTCGTAGAACTTCTTCGTGCAAGTTACGAATATCCAAATTTTTCTTTTTGTAGCCTTTTATTTTCTTCTGTATGTCAAATAAAAAAACAGTTTGTTTTAAAATATTTTTTGTCACATTTGCTGCATTCTAACTCTTGGCTAAGTTTTGCAACTCTGGACTTCCCATTTCGGGAATAGAAATAGATTAAATGAAAGCTCATTCTCCTGTGAAGTGTGAAATATTACTATTTAAATGCGAACTAGCGCAGTGTGCCTGTTCTATTTCGGATACATTGGAGTTCATTAACTTCAATAATGCAAGCTAGCTACATCTTTATTTTTTAACGTAAAGAATACTTCGTCCTGAAGTGGTTAACATGTTTCCAAAAAAATTTCCTGTGGGAATTCTCGAAATTTTTCCTAGCAGAGTAGCATTCTGTATAACATTTTAACGCATTGTATTTCCCACCTAGCTATAATTTTTTTTTTTTACAGTTTCTTGCGTATTTTGAACATCGTACACGACTGGTATAGCTTGATAGCAACCACCTTTCCTAATATTTCACTAAAAACTTCCTGTATTAAGAAATATTTCCAAATAAACACTCAGGCTCTAAAGCCTGGTAGGGAACGTTCCTGTAAAATAGAAAACGTGGCAATGGTTCCAGGGAGTATTACCTTTTCTTTTTTCGCGTTTTTCCCTCGACATCCGTCCGGTGGTAGCGTTGGAGGCCACACCAGACGACGTTAGAGGCCACACCAGACGACGTTGGAGGCCACACCAGACGACGTTGGAGACCACACCAGATGACGTTGGAGACCACACCAGATGACGTTGGAGACCACACAAGACGACATTGGAGGCCACACCAGACAACTTTGGAGACCACACCAGACAATGTTGGAGACCACACCAGACAACGTTGGAGACCACACCAGACAATGTTGGAGACCACACCAGGCAATGTTGGAGACCACACCAGACGACGTTGGAGGCCACACCAGACGACGTTGGAGGCCACACCAGACGACATTGGAGGCCACACCAGACGACGTTGGAGGCCACACCAGATGATGTTGGAGGCCACACCAGACGACGTTGGTGGCCACACCAGATTACATGGTTTATATTCCGTGCCGGGGCAGTATCAACATTTTCACACACTCGCCATGGTGTTCAATGTGCAAGTAAGTGGATCTCCAATCGCGGCAGAGGAGTAAGCGCGAGCAGTAAAGCGGAG
The DNA here is from genome assembly GCA_002778355.1 of Clitarchus hookeri. NCBI lineage: Eukaryota > Metazoa > Arthropoda > Insecta > Phasmatodea > Phasmatidae > Clitarchus > Clitarchus hookeri. The sequence goes on along the minus strand of NQII01005244.1, from coordinate 49,471 downwards.
GCACTCCGCGGGGGTGCAGCCGTGGTGCCGCGGTGCCGTGGAGAAGCCAAGTGCCGGTTTCACCTCGTTTATAAATGTAAGTCAACAAATGAAAGCGAGGGCGATGAAAAAAAAAATTAATTTTAATAATATTATTTTCGGGAGTTAGTTTCGGGAAAAGAAACTTAAAATTTGCCAGATGAGCATCTTATTTTAAGTGTCCCAAACAATATTCTTACAGACTACAGTAACTTGCTGATTTGGGTTCTCCATCAGTTGTCGTGTCGACAGCTGTTGAGCTTGAATATTATCAATTTCCTTTTTGCATCTTTGGTGTGAGTGCACCACGGGCTGGCCGGATTGGTCTTTGCTGAGGCTCTCATTGCGCTCGTTTGAAATGTGTTAATTTCGCTTTATCGTGCAATTAAATTCTCGATGAAGATCCGCTGGATTCCTATACGTCCTCTCATGAAGAGAAGATAAGCGTGACTTTCCACGTTTGTAGCAGGGGCAACATTTCAACAGTGAAACTGTTATGGGTAGCCAATCGAATGATTGGAATATAATGTTTAAGGATTTAAGCTTCTCACCTGCCTGGAGCAGTTTTCTGCATGTGAGCCGAGAACCGCGGGGGCGTTAAGGATTGCACAGCTAGGTGTATCAAGTGTGACATCGCCGCTACGTACAATTCTATTTACAGGCGTGCAGTGATTCCGTCGTGCTGCTTATACATGTAGAATTTCAAACGTTAAACCTATAATATTATTGGTGGAAGGTTAGTAGCATGTTTCCGTGCAGGAACCTCTAGTACTTTTGTACGTATCTGACACGAATATCTAAATACATTGCGCTCCGAAATAGTGTTTTTAATTTGCACGATGTCTGGAAAATAATTTACAGCCATAGTCTGATGTGTATTTTCTTTTAGTAGATCACCATAATAGGAGCACATCTAATAGTTTCGTTAAAAAAAACTGATTTAAAACACTGCAGCGCATTTTAAGTGACAAGTATACTGTCCCTAAAGGTCGTGGTGATAGTGGCTAACTTCGCATGCAGGAGTAGGCGTGGAGGGAAACTTCCTTCTCTACGTAGGGCTGCCACAGTGAGCGGTGACACAGCTCCGGTTATACTCTCATATAACGTAAAAACAAATACTATATAAGCTGTTCACGATAAAGTGAGTAGTTTTGAAATCAATTTTTGAAATATCTCACTGGCCTTACCTGCATGTGTTGTAACAGGCATGCTGGCAGACAACATCCAAGTAAAGGTGGTATCGATGGAGGGGAACTGGTTACATGTCATACCTTAAATCTAAAGTGTTAGGTGTTGGTAACATTTTGTGAATACTGAAATTGATATTAGAATTGCACGTTGATTTTTAGTGCATATAGGTCAAAGAGCTTGAATTAACAAATTTATCGAGTATAAATGTTTTAATAATTAAGCATTTTCGCTTGAGAAACGTATTTATAATGTAACTACGCGCATGGCAATGTTAATTTCACATATGGCGGAAAAATGCACGTTGTCAATGCCACTAGATCTTAAGCATGGCTTCCAAACGTGCTCATTTTACCATGAACATTCTAAAGTAAAGTTCATCAATTGCTATAGAAGTTTTTAACCTATACATTCCATGGCAATAATACCACCTACCACGCTATAAATATATGAATGTTTATTATTTCTAATACACAAGTTGGGATCTTCCTTACCCATATGACTCCTTCCTGGGCAAACGTAGGTACGCTACAATGAATAGATGGAGGAGAAACATTACCAGTCGCACTACCGCACTATATGTACACACTGATGTGCAGTAGTGAACATGCGAATGATTTTTGAGGCTGTAAACAGAGACCCGGGTAGCTCTCCAACAACCTGAATGTGGCTCTGTTGTCTGATAACTGTTTTGTTGGTTTGTCTGGCATACACAATACACACTGAAGGGGATCAAAAGAGTGGTAAATCCGGGCTAAGAGCCAAGCGTCAAAATGACAAAAAACTTGGTGAAATGTCTGCTTATATGGTCATGCTCGGACCGTCTTACATTAGGGTTGACTAAACTAAAAGGTCGTCACAATTTTCCTTTGGTGATTTTGTAAGAATGTTATTCCCAGAGAAGAATTTTTCCCAAATATTCTTCTTGTGCCACGTTAGTATCAATATATTAGGGGTTTTAAAGTTATGTCATAGCGAAAAGTATGTTCCACCAAAATTAAATATGTGGTAAAATGTACCATCTGTGTGTGGGAATTTCATGTTGCAATGGTTCCCACATTGCGAAATAATAATAGTAATCCGTGACAATAAAATTACGAAGTGATAAGTGTTGTAGAAAAAAAAAGGTGAAAGTAACTATGGCGATATTTTGATGGGACTTAATAAAATTAGGAACAGTACAGAGTAAAAGTTGGATCATTATTAAAAATTTTTTTTGCCGAATGATTAACAATTTTTTAGAAATTTCGAATGAAATCGTGTAGTATCACTATTTTTGTGTTTAATATGATATTTTCAGCTTTCTCCCGAATAATGAAAGTATTGCATATTTTAAGGAGTGTTAATCATTCCGTTTGTAATATAAATTAACTCTTAAAGTTTTCTTTATATTTTTGTTTTTTTATTGTTGCATTCAGTCACGCAGTTAACATAGGCTGAGAGAAGGAATCAGCCTGACAAGAAATACTCTTGTGATTTAATTGCGTACTATAAAAAAAAATTTTATACCAGCAATGGTATTTACGAAACGTTCAGCCCAAGGAAGTATAAATATGAATAAAGGTCTAGTTTTGAATCAACAATGTAATGGTGATAAAATATCAAGAAATTGAAGAAAACATCGAAAATATCAGTTATGGTCCCCAGGAGAACATAATTATCCTGAAATTTGCCAAACAAGTTAGCTAATCAATGTTCAATTAAGGGCCACCGTTTTTTACATGGACTATTACATAAAAGTTATTAGAATTATAATTAATACAACTAAAGTTTATTATTTTTAATTGCACTGGAAAATGTTAATAAAATATAATTCATTATTTAGTGTTATAAAGGGTTGTGATCGACTTTTATGAAAGTTATAATTTGTGTGATAGCTAGCAGAGCTGGTTTCATAGCGTGCTTTTGTCGAAAGAGTGCAGTGTTCCACAACAAATACATGTGCTATTTCGTGCGTGATGCAGTCCACATGGGGGTTCCACAGACAGTCAAATGCATTTCACTGTTTAATTATCGTTAGAACTGCCCACGTTTGCGTAATGGTCCTTTCGAAAGTGAATTTGGTTTCGCGTCGTATCTATTATGCCGAATATCGCAGGGTAAATACACAAATAACGCATTGTTTGCGAATTCGACAAAGAAACAATCACAGTTACGTGGATCTGTTAACCCAGGCAGAGAGGGCTTTTCAGTCAACGCGTCGTCGATATTAACAAAGAGAAGAAAGAAAAACAAAGCGCGCGGATAATAAACCGCACTTGGAAAGAGAATGAACTAGAGTTTGAAACAATACCTCAGCTTTCCATTCTGCCTTCGTTATGTATCTGCTGAGTTCGGCGCTAATTTACACATCGCAGACAAAGATAATTAGTTTGCCTTACGCCACAAAAGAAAAGTGAATTCTTTAAGGTAATGTTTGTAATAAAGGAGTGAAATCTCTGTGGAAACTTAAACTGAGCTGTAAAGGGGATCTAAATATTTTTGCATAACTAAGCCTGAATAGATTTAATTAGACGTGCCCTCTTTATCGCGATAGTAGTAAGTACTGCAGCAGTGTATATTATATTAATTATTTTAAGTTATTTAATTTATATTATTAATGCTTTCGGTGATGTTTCCCGGCTGATCTAGGTTTGCGTACTTATTAAATTACTATCACAGAACACATGCCAATGTTTTCCTGTAACTGGACCCTTCAACGTTTGGTACCTACCGTGAAAACGATTTTAAAAATTAATAAACGACCCTCGAAGTAGAGTTTCCAAACTCGTCTGGGCAGAATTACAAACTTATAACAGCAGTTATATAGCAGTGATGTTGCTATCACTACTTTTTCCATAAAATTTGGGCTTTTCTTGCTAAAGTTCAGGACGGTAGATGTTTTCTCTTTGAAATGATCCTTGCTATCAGTTCTTGTTTGAAATGCGTATGCATGTTGAGTACTTTTACCATGGACTGCGTTTGGTTGCCACGTCTTTGAATGTTGGTGCTTGAGGCCCGACAGAAAGCAACGTTTGCTCCGATTTTCATAATTTATGTTTGCGCCCACAAGTGCATACGTGCGGATTGTGACACGCGCGTGTGGAAGGTCGTATCATGAGTAAAAGAGACGAAGGTGGTTTGAACAGGCAAGCTGACGTTCAGTTATATCGATTAATATCTTCGCATTTCACGTTATCAGGGCAGGAAAACCAGACAGCTCGGAAAATAACACCGTCTTGTTGTTACTGTTAATTAACCTATTTAGTGCAAACTCATTTTTTATTTGGTTACACTGAAAAAAAAATGTTGGTGTCTACAAAAACTGTTTGGTTTATGCTTTCCAAGGCGAAATTTTTCTGTTGGTAAAAACAGATTATAGTGACCACTAACACGTAGATTGATTAGTATTAAAGATATTGAGCGCTCACAAACACATTTGTTTATTGAAAGAACTTTTATAGGCTGCCACAAAATATTTAGTTGGCAGCAACAGCTTTCATGTTATCCACAGTAAAAATGTTTGCTGCGAATGCAAAACTACATCGGTTATATTATACTCGGAATGGCCACCTTCTGTCTGGCCACGACGTCATATTTTTGTGTTTTCGGTTCTTTGCATCAGGTTACAAACTAATTGATGAGGGCTATTCTAAAGTAATTGTGAACGGATTATATCATTTCTTTATTCCAAATAAGTAAATGTTACACGTGAATGATTCCAGAAAATTAACTTTCCATCAGGTGAAGTGAACAAGCCTTGTATTTGCCACTCGTTACAATAATGTATATACATGATGAAGACAATAAATGCTAAGCTTACATTTGAGAGGTCCAAGGTTCGAATCCCACTCATGACGAGTTTAGAGTTTAGTGTTCAATTGGTGTTAGATCATACCTACCTAAAAAAGCCCATAACATGTAAAATACCCTTGTGAACCTCGCTTACCAGAATTGCTGTTATCATCGTAACATTTTCACTGTGAATAACGAATATATTATTGCCTACAAACTCACTGAATTTATTGGTAACCACAAACGTCATTTTGTACTTCGTATTAATTACTGCAATGACAAAACAATTTTCTTGGTCCCACTAATTCTTTTCTCATGTCTATATTGACATAGTAATTTTGTGGTCGCCAATAATTTTTTTTTCAGTGTGTCTGATCAACATTATAACATAATTTTTAGATAGCCTTCGTAGAAAACACCCTACAACACAGCTCAATAATCCTTAGGCCGTACTATGAGGGGGGTGGGGGCAAAGTTTAATGACTGCGAAACGGAAAAATTATTTTCAGCTGTAGCTAAATGGTTAAATGCTTGTGTATCAAATAAATAAATTCTAGCAGAGCGATTAGGTATACTAAGTTTTCAAAGTTCAGCAAATTGTTTCATCTGCGTTTTGCGATACTGATCAGTGTATCGACCTTGGAAGAGCGATTTTTTGAAACTCTATTTGTTTAATCCGAAACCGTTGCTAGTATAAACGGTCCAACATACTGTAAGAATAATAATAGCCTTTATTTCATTTGAAGCAATTTGAGAAAAACTTTTACCGAAGCAGATGGAGGGGACGAAACATGCGACCTCTAGAATGCACTGCAGACGTACAACGGGACTTCACTAAAACAAGAAACTTAGAAAAATTGTGTTAACAGTAATTACTTCTGTAAAACATAGCAACTGGTTAATTTTTGACATCCGTATGTGCGGAATCTGCACGCCAAAGCAGATAACATGATAAATAGTTGATTTATTTACTGAGATAAAATTTTCAAATCAGTTCGTGTTTTGAAACTGCATTTCAAGTTATAATCACTGATCTAAGAATTGTTTAAAGCTGCTGACAGAAAGAACCGTTATTGGGGCCGCATACTTGGCACTCGAACAGCATTGCAGCATGTTTTTTTTTAATGCAGCCCTTTTGACGAAACAATAAAACGTTTCGCCAATACGCTTGCCTACGAAAAGAAATCATGCCCCAGACGAGGACATAATGGTACTTTCAAGATAACGCTCCTGCTAAAATGTTTATTTTGGAGCCCTCCAACATCGTTAAAAACTGATTTTTCAACTGCTGTATTTTAATACATTTTATGAGGACATGAGAGAGACTACAATATGAGGCTTAATTGAATTTCGCTACAGCATCCTCACCAATAAAATTATAGGTTTATCGCTTAAAGTCCCATATAGGTACACGCAGCACGACGAGAGTACTGCACGCTAGTTGAGAGCCATGCGTGAAGAGGCGACGGCACACTTGATGCGCATAGCAGTGTCGTCCTTGTCGTTCCCGTGCTTCTCGGACTCTAACTCGAAAAACAGTTCCAAGTAGGCGGGCCCCTTAATTAGCGGGGGAACAAGCGGAGCTTACAGTGCACCGTGTCTTAAATAACTGGAGGAGTTCTGCTAACCGACACAAAACCTTTCTAAATATATTTAATTTACCAGTAAGATGACAATAAAATATGTAAATATCACCAACTTTCTGAACCACGTCATTACTGTTGACAACACATTTCCGTATTATATTTCTGTATTTTGGTGCACAAGCCTTTGTTTGAAATTTTCTGAAAATAGTTTTAAATTTAAGATACTTATTTTTAAAAATATCTAGGGTAGTGCGAATAATATTCCGTATACCGAATAGATAATGAATTTTTATTCTTTCCATTTTCGATTTCGGCAAGAAAACTGGTTCTCAAAAGTGTTAACGAAACAAAATATTCACGTTCAGCTTATTAAAAGTTTCCATTTATTATTATCAAGTTAAAAAGACATATAAATTTTCTTTGAAATGTTGGCAAAAGACTCTACTCAGACGTTTTTCTTTTTTTAATAATTATTTTAAAATATAGTACAACAGCATTTTTATTTCTTTCTTATGCATGAACATATGTTACTTGTCACGTGCGCTAAAATAAATGTTTTCTATGTAATTAATGCTGTACGCTTACTGATGGTACTACGCAAATTTAGTTTCATGTCACAATCTAAGCCCGAATCAGTGGTATAAACCAGAGAATGTAATTTCAGTCAGTTGATGTAACAGTCAATTGATAGCTACTGCCGACTGGGGAATCCAGCAAATGAACTGGGAACAAGTGACTTATAACAGTGTAGTTCTTGACATTCAGTGGGAATCACAATTTAATCAGTGGAATTCAGCCACCTTATTTATTAGTTACATGGCACTAAGAATTAGTTGCTCAATTCTTACTCATTCAAGTTTAGAATGTATAAACATATTTTATTTAGTTATCTGTCACAATGTGTTTGGTGATAATTTTTCCTGACAGTACGTAATTGGAATTTACGGACTTAATTTAGAATAAATCACCTTAATGTACGAGATAAGCAGTGGACATCTGAATCCCTCACTCTAGGAGAACTCTCTACTGCCATGTTGATGTTGTTACCTCATGATCTGGCTCCTAGAGAATTCTGCCTGCAGCACGGCTCATTTTTGAAGTAAATGTTAAGTGTTTAAAACTAAGTGTTTACATTGTAATTCAAAAGCGAGAGTTAGCTGATGTAGGCTAGTTAGTGTCTATTACTGGCACGTTTGCCTTAACTGTAATTCAGTCACGACAAATTGCAGCCATTAGTAACTCCAGAGGAGCAGTTCCAGAGTTGTTTTACTAAACGTAACTGTTTGTCAATGTCATTCTTGTTAATATGTTATTAACGATTCCTTCACACTTTTTTAATCAAACCTTTGAAAAATAACCCCATGAATGACGTGTTTAGTTGTTTCCAAAACATGTCATGTATCACACGCATTTTACATTTCTGTTAAAATAAAATCATCGTATTTTTGGTTAAATTTAATATTTCATTTATAATTTATACAAATACTAGTAGAGAGAAAATGGGTGTGTTGGTAATGCCTAGTAAGAAATAGTTCTTAAGCAAAATATCATTAATGTGTGTGCGCACGAATGTGTTGCGTGGCGCCTTTGTGGTATCTTTCTAGACTTAGTTAAGCTTCGTTTGTATGTGTTGGAGGAATATTCTGGTAGCAAAACTTTAGCAGGTCTTCATAAGAGTTAGTAGTAAACATGAATGGATTGTTACTGCTTTATTAAGTTACATGTAGCCGTTACTATGTGAATCAACGGCAAATATCAGCAAATCTAAACATTTCACTACAAATTGACAGGTTTCTGAAAGTGAACTCATGAGAAAACAATAAAAGGAAATGCTAGATTACAGTTTTCGCCAATATAATAAGCTGATATTTCGTGGTGTATTTAGCACTCTTTGGGCGTAATATCTTGCGCTACGGTATAGTGTTAATATTTACGGCATAAGCATAAGCATGTCAACGATAAATTAGTATAATTCAAGAAAATAATATGTCTGGCATTAATTAACGTGCTATGCTCTCTTGAACGGAAACCGCGTCTAGATGACTGTATTGCGATGTGGCGCCGGGCCACACATGTACAAAGAAGTGAAAAGGCGTGACGATTCCCTTTATGTCATCGTATCCATTCTCCGACTGACTACACGAGGCTCTGAGAACAGGCCTTATGTCTTATTGACTAGTGTACACGGCGACAGTTGTTGCTGAGCTGCCGGCCAGCGATTATATTACCATGGTCAGATTAGTAGACCACGTTCCGGCGTGTTGTCGGCCAGTGACGTTATGTAGCTGGAGTTCGCTGTACGAGCTGCCATTTCGTTTCTTTATCATTGGCCAAATACGACTCTGTAAACACTATTTTGTGCGTACCACACGCGAAGGTAATTTTTAGCTAGATGCTGTTCACGGTAAACTGAGTAGTTTTGGAAGTCCTGCATAATATCTACTAGCATTCTTCCGCCATATGTGAAGTTTACGTTTCACGGGCCTCATCACTGTATTCATATTTTTACCAAATACTTTCAATTGAACGTTAAAGCACGGAACTGCTCTCCTTCGGTCGTCGTCAACTTTACTGGGCGCATGCTACTCAGCGTAACCGTTTAAGTACATGCAGATAGCGGCAGTGACGATTTTTAAAGGTTGATTTCAAAAGACACTTTACCGTGACTAGTCATTATAAGTAATGTGAGGCGCAATGGATAATAATCTTTCCCGTGAGGAAACTATTCGTAAAGCGCTTCAGTGATATACGTTGTGATTGGTTCATAACTTTATAACTGAACACCAAATCTACAGCTCAGCGCTTATGAAAATAAACGAGTGTTGTGCTGACATAAGTACAGCACGCATCACAAAATGGCTTGTTCGCAACACCTGCAACTGTAAATTATCGTGCGCGTGGAAGAACTAAAGTTCATCCACGGTTCCCTCCAACTTTTCTGAAGCCCTGCTAAAGTTCTAATTCCAGAATATTGATCCACCTCATGCAAACAAAGCTTAACCGAGTCTATTAAAGTATACAATATGCACCGCACACCCTTTAGTGCTCAGTCAGTGTAATAATATTTTGCAATAAGAACTATTTCTCACTAGGGGTTACCAACAGACCTGTATTTCTGCTCATTTTTATTTACATTAATAATTTATTAAAGATTTTATTTTATAGATAAAAAATGTAAACGTTGTATTTAACCAATAATAATGTAGCTACTTTTGTCCTAACAGAAGTATAAAACGCTTGTGATACATGACATATTTAGGAAATAACCAAAAACGTCATCCATAGGGTGATTTTTTAAAGGTATTTTTCAAAAAGTGCGAAGAAACCGTGAATATAGTAGGCTTATAAGTAGTTGGTGGCCTAGCGGACGCCAACATGCGGGCGGCAGGTCCTCCCGTGCTGATAGGCAGGCCGAGTGCGGCCAGTGTTTTACCCCGCGGTATTTGGTACATGCAAATGGCGCCGTTAAATTTATTCCGCAACAGCCGCGCTATCAGAAAGTGGGAAGGAGGGGGCTGGTGGTGATTTACAAGTTGTGCAGGGAAAGAAGTAGTTTCTCGGGACGCCTTCACACTGCTCACCGGCCGGCAGAACAAAACTCCTGTTGTACTGGGAATTGCGCCGAGAAACACGCGCGCTTCCTAAGAATGCTGAAAGCTGTTTGTTTCATCTGTACGGAGGTTTCAGCCATCTCTTCTCCTTCGCCATCACATCCGCATGCTTCCTTTAAGTGTTGTCACCTTCCATGAAGAGAGCGTTTAAAATGTGTAATGTAGATTCTCATTTCTTTGCTCTTCTTCGGAAAAACTCAGAGGCTTTAATATCATATAATTTTCCTGGTTCGAATCCGGGGCAAACTGTGAGTTTATGCTTATTTCGTATATAGGTCGTACCCAGATCAGTTTGTTGGCGTATATAACAGATGTTAATAAATAATAATTAAATAACTCTCTGGCTCCCTCCCTCCACCATCGATGATATTGTGGTACTATGCAGGATTGTTTATGTGTCCAAAACACTTACTGTTTTAGGATTTTTTAATGATATTCTACATGCGTCCCCATACTGAAAACACGCCAAATAAAGCAAAAAAATATTTTAGCAATTTAGGATTAAAATAATAATTATGAAATATCGACTTGTGGTGCGCAGACGTTATATTTGAAATACACGTTCCATTCCTCTGTGAGGAACTCATTTTCAGTATGTAACTGTTCTGGAACTGACCAGGATGAGATGTGTCTAAATACTGAGCATGCACTTCTTTAGTGCATATACTATTTTTTCTTACAGAAACGTTTCTTTTTCTTAGAAATTCGGATAGTTAGTTTTTATTTTATGTTTACGAGATAAGTAAGGAAGAAAACTATGTTTGTTAGTTAATTTTGTTATAACGTAGTTATTGACACGTCACCGCCGTTCCCAGCTCCGTGCTGTGCCTAGTGCTAACAAACTGAAGCACTAGAAAATAAGACATGTTTTATTCAGCATAGATCGGTGTTAAAAATTGTTGTCATATTATGTTCATAACTAATGCTGTGTAATACAGACTACACGAATGTGAGACGAAATTGGTTAGCTTTTGCTACACTCTTGTACCCATGTGTTTGAACAATTTATTAGTGAATGGTATTAAAATTTTTCAAATAGCAAACCTATGTTAGACTGCACATATTAATAAAATGAAACTATAAAAAAGGCATTTTCAAAGATTTACTTAGAGTATATAAATAATTTAGTGCGCATAAATAAAAAGCCGATTGCTGTTTTGCGTCACACACTAAAATATATAAATTGAATCCTATTAAGCAAAAAAATATATACACGAAGCTTTTTTTATTCTAAGAAAATTAATTTAATGACATTTCCTTGAAATAATAAGTCACCAACTTGTCTGTGTAGTTCTATTTTGTCTGGATCTAATGTTACCTACAACCACACTTCTTTAACTAAGTACATGCGTCTATGTATACAAATACGTGTAAAGAGGAAAGTGGCTACAATGAAGAGTTTTTCTAATGTCAGTGATTCACCTACCTAAATAGTGCAGGAATCATTTTTAACAGTTTTCTTCAGTAATCAAACAAATATTTCAATGATCGCAAAAATGTAAAAACAAATTGGCCTAACTAATTTTGAGGTTACTTAACAATTCTAGTCTCCGCTTCAACCATACAGGAACGAAAATATGAGTGAAGTTAGTTTCCGCAGTACTCTTTATTTGCATTGACGTAAATGTCAATTTTAGACTGGGTGCCATACCTCTGGATAAATCCAGAAGTTTGCGGATCTTAAGTGAGCAATAATCTATTTTGGGAGAACTATAAGAATTCCTACATCAAGATGTCTAAAATAAGGGCCCCGTTTCTTCACGTGCGTAAATATCTATTTACACATAAACTTTAAAAATATCCGGAGCTTGCCTGTGCCTTAAAATTATATGGCAGACGCTTAAAAAGACGTGATTGCCCACGGAACGACTGTATGACTGGACGAAGGTTTATTGCCTTGCATGTAGAGGCGGTACGACAGTCTATATTTATGCTGGCATCACCCTTAAAGACCTTTGGATTCTGTGACTCAAACACTTAAATCAACAAAGTCTGTGAGTTTCGTAAATAACTGTGTGTTCAGCCCTGAGAACGCGTTACACAAGAATAAGCATAACTTACTGTAGGTATGTACCAACTGTATACATTAAGCAAATAACTAGCAAATAATTGTATAAGAACGTGACTTGTAGTTTTTGTTTACATTTTATTGATATAGCTAATAAACGTAACCGCTTTTATCACGGATACCTAATTGTGTAGGAGGAAAAGGGAAGATATATCTTGCAGACTATATAAATTAAACTCGTATATTAAAGCCGGTACAAATACAATTTCCTTACGCGGGATTTGAACTCAGAACTCCTCATACAGTATGCTGGCATTGAACCAAACTACGCTACGTAGGTAGACGGGTAGACAAAGTGACACACTGAAGCGATATTTATATTCATAGTTACTTCTGCTAGTAATAACTGTAATTGTTGTAGTGTTCCTTTGTTGCTGGACGCTGTAGTGATCCGTCACTCTCCGTCTTCCGTAATGAGACAGTGTTAGACACAAGCAAATATTGCTGACTTTCAGCTAGTTGGTTTCGTAACAATCGAGTGTCATTGAACTATTTCATATTATATTAAATTTCACTTCACTTCCTTGAAAGTAATTTAAGACATCAGTAAGAAAGTACTGAGCTGTTACCCCAAATCATGGTAAAATGCCGGAGTGCCATGCAGAACCGTAATGCATGCTTAACTCTAATCGACACTGGGTGGTCCCTATAACTGAAGTTGTTTCTTATTATGCTCATTGTCATTGACTACGCAGTCGTTGTTACATTCTACTGCCTGGTTCAATTACCCGTCATAACTTATTTTGAAATTAATAGAAAAATACGTCTCACTGACCTTTGATATTCATCGAATGCATAATGGATATAGCTTTGGAGATGCTTGTATTAATACGAAAAGGATTAAGCAGGCTTAAATGCCTTGTTATGCAAAGCCAACGATGCAACTGATAATTTAAATATGTAATTCTGATACACTTAAGTTTCAATTAATTATATATATGCATATACAGGATGATTTATAAAATCATGGGACAAACATTGAGGGGGTAGAGCTCACTAAAACAAACAATTATTGTATAGGAATATATGGGTGGAAGTGATGCGTTGAGGCTCAAACACAAAAAATAACACATGAAATGCAACACATTGTTTATTTACAACGTCGCCGCTAAATGCCTTTTTACAGCAATGTTTATATTAATTGCTCAAAATTGCTACCACCGACAGTAATGCAAGCTTGGTAGCGTCGGTGGAGTGATTGGCGAACAGATTCAAATACGCCGGGTATTTCACGCACGCGTGCAGCCGCACAGGATAGTTGAGCGACGAGGTCTTCAATGGAATCAACTGGAGTCTCGTAAATGAGGGCTTTCAAATGCCCCCATAGGAAAATATCGAGACTCGATAAATCTGGCGATCGTGATGGCCATCGGACTGGCCCACCACGCCCTCAACGCCTCAACGCGTCACTCTCACCCATATATTCCTATATAATAATTGTTTGTTTTAGTGAGCTCTACCACCCCTCAATGTTTGTCCCATGATTTTAGAATTATCCTGTATATGTGCAGAATTCACAGTTCAAACAAAAGCATAAATAATAAATAAAATCTTAAGTTTCATATCTTGGTGGTTTTATAAATATATTTCGTCACAGCAGCGGTATTGTATAAAATGTTACTATTAAATTGTAAGTATCTCGCCGGGTGTTATTAGTGTGCATGGGAAGGCGAGGTAACTCTACTGGGGACGAGTTTTCGGGGTGTGATCCGTTTGTACGAGTCAACCCTAAAGGTAGACGTGGAATGAAAACCTAATAAATATGGGCGACGGAATGCAAGGGATAAGAATGGTTCGCTCGGAGAGGGAATATAAATACAGCGTGGAAACCCGCCGGCAACGTCCACCAAGTTTAGCACACCTAGGCGTTACTTATTTGTCATGCAGGAACGGAGCCTGGGTCACAGTTGTGAGCCGCCATTGCGCTACCCACTTGGCTACCGCGGTTCCACATCTCGGTGTTCTACTAAGGCAATCATGAGAACGCGCTGTGAATCACTATTGGTATTTATCTTCGAAATCAGCCGATATTAGTGTTGTATCAGTGATTTTCAATCAATGAAATGATAAGGATATTTTAATTTACGCCAGTCAAGAGTTTTCCATTGATTTGCCAAAACCAATCTAATTTTCAGTGTTAGTGTATGAGCGGCGAGTGTGTAAAGTCAGCAGACGCATTTACGATATATGCGCATGCCCTCAATAGCGTCACACGAAATGACAAAAAAAAACCTGTTTTTTTTTAAACACCTGTTCAATACAAATTTATCGTTATTTATATTTGATTTTACAACATACCCGTGCGTAAACATAAATAAATATTGTGTCTAACTTGATTAAATCGTAATTGTATTAGAACTCGTTCAGAGGCAGCACAATAACATCTTAGGGTTGTTCAAGAGACAAGTTTCTTTCCCAAGGTTCTCACGATTTTTGTATTTCGGTGACATGAGGTCGATGATAACTTCAGAAAAAATACCTAATAATTTTAAAACCACATTCATTACTTTTTTCAGCCTAAATAAGAGCATTTTAACTCAAAATATTTATTCGTATAAATTTAAAATGTTATCTGAACACAAATTTTGGGTTCAGCTAAAGTGTCTATCTAAGTGACAGGAATGAAACCAGACAATTATTTCACCTGCGGTAATCGTTTAACTTTAAGCTATTTTTACTTTCAATTTCATCTCAAATGTTAAGAAATTTGATTACGGGCGAAACACACAACAAATTTAGAGGTAATATTCTTCATGGCATTATATTAATACGAACAATTATTTCACCTGTAGTGTAGCGTATTACTTTATAACACTTTTGAGATTTGTACGAAAAAAGATAAACATTTGTTATTCCTATAACTCTTTTCGTTTTTTTTTTTCAAAAGTCACTTTCTGCCAATATCGTATTCATGTTCGTATAATTATTTCACATCACAACGAAAAATTATGTCAATTGATAGAAATGTTGAATTAAAATTTAACTTCTTGAACGCTATTAAAGGTGTGAACACTGTGCTACTTTCATCGAAGGCACGTGTCTCTGTTGGTTGTAATGGCACGTGTCTCTGGTGGTTGTAATGGCACGTGTCGCTGGTGGTTGTAATAGCAAGTGTCTCTGTTGGTTGTAATAGCAAGTGTCGCTGTTGGTTGTAATGGAACGTGTCGCTGGTGGTTGTAATAGCAAGTGTCTCTGTTGGTTGTAATAGCAAGTGTCTCTGTTGGTTGTAATATCACGTATCTCTGGCGGTTGTAATGGCACGTGTCGCTGGTGGTTGTAATAGCAAGTGTCTCTGTTGGTTGTAATAGCAAGTGTCGCTGTTGGTTGTAACAGCACGTATCTCTGGTGGTTGTAATGGCACGTGTCGCTGGTGGTTGTAATAGCAAGTGTCTCTGTTGGTTGTAATAGCAAGTGTCGCTGTTGGTTGTAATGGAACGTGTCGCTGGTGGTTGTAATAGCAAGTGTCTCTGTTGGTTGTAATAGCAAGTGTCTCTGTTGGTTGTAATATCACGTATCTCTGGCGGTTGTAATGGCACGTGTCGCTGGTGGTTGTAATAGCAAGTGTCTCTGTTGGTTGTAATAGCAAGTGTCGCTGTTGGTTGTAATGGAACGTGTCGCTGGTGGTTGTAATAGCAAGTGTCTCTGTTGGTTGTAATAGCAAGTGTCTCTGTTGGTTGTAATATCACGTATCTCTGGCGGTTGTAATGGCACGTGTCGCTGGTGGTTGTAATAGCAAGTGTCTCTGTTGGTTGTAATAGCAAGTGTCGCTGTTGGTTGTAATGGAACGTGTCGCTGGTGGTTGTAATAGCAAGTGTCTCTGTTGGTTGTAATAGCAAGTGTCTCTGTTGGTTGTAATATCACGTATCTCTGGTGGTTGTAATGGCACGTGTCGCTGGTGGTTGTAATAGCAAGTGTCTCTGTTGGTTGTAATAGCAAGTGTCTCTGTTGGTTGTAATATCACGTATCTCTGGCGGTTGTAATGGCACGTGTCGCTGGTGGTTGTAATAGCAAGTGTCTCTGTTGGTTGTAATAGCAAGTGTCGCTGTTGGTTGTAACAACACGTATCTCTGGCGGTTGTAATGGCACGTGTCGCTGGTGGTTGTAATAGCAAGTGTCTCTGGCGGTTGTAATAGCAAGTGCCTCTGTTGGTTGTAATGGAACAACAGCAGTTCACTGCTGCGTCACATATATAGTTTAATTACTGTACATATGGCATGAGCATACCTCTAATATTGTACAAGTTATTTTTTTTTAAGATCATGAAATGAGTGGCTAAAAAACATACAAATCTACACAAAGGAAGAACATTCAGAAAAATATTCCGCGGTTATTGTTTCAAACAAGGCTGGTACAGAACATTTTATTATTAACAAATAACAAAGTGAGATATGCGGAGGAAGTTAAACATTTATCTTTTTTTCTTGCACAGCCAAGGAAACATGCATTTTAATTCACTTTCACTAAAGTGCCTACTCAACGTAGTGAAAATCGTGGATATGTGTTATCAAAGCAGCTGTGACACAAAATAATCCGTCTTTACAAATTTATTAATGATATAGACAATTGCATATATTATTTTATTCGTACCACAGAACTATATGATGAATAGATAATGTTTTTTATGAAAATTAAAAATTAAGCTATCTAAAGTTTAAATATTTTATTGCATTTGTCAATCTTAACTTAAAAGAAATGATTTTCTAAACAATTTTAAACGCACTCATAATTTTTGTTTCTGCTTAACTACTTACAAGATCTAAGATATTTCCAATGAATAAACCTTCGCACTTTTAAAACTGAGTTTTAGTTTCTGCGTCAAAATTTGCATTGGCACAAGGGAAAAGTCATGGACTCTGAAAATTATTCAAACTTTTTACCTCTTACCAGGAACAAAGTATTTACCTATTCAGAATGAAGGCAACAAGCGAGAGACAGAAATAAAAGCGGAATTTCAGGAAGCAGAAAAGTGTGAGGTATTATCTGGCGAAATAAATCGTCCTCCTAAATATTTGTCCCAGAAATATAATTCTTCTCACAATGTCGAGAGACAAAAGTACAAATTATTCTAGAAGCTTCCGTCCTCAAATTGGAATAACCAATAGCTTTTACGCTATAGTATCGGCTCTACTGAAAAGGTAATTACTTGGAAATGTTCTAATGAAACGTAAAAAGAATAAGATAACAAGTCTTAAACGCAGTTCAAACATTATATAAATAGCACAGTTGTTAAAAATTAAAACGCTTTCCGGAAAGAATTCTAAATCTTTTTTGTGTAAAATAACTTGTTGGTGCCGCGAAAGGAAATTTTTAATTCAAACGACTGGTTTAAATGAATGTAAAGTCACAAAAATAGCTTTAATGCCCATATTAAACAATGTGATACCCAAGGTGGCAACGTTTCTGAAAATTGTTTACATAATTAGATGATGATAAAAAGAATAAGCATACAATAAATTTAGGTTTGCTAGAGTTCTTATTTTCGAGGCAGCATAATTATTACTTATGATTCTGCCTCTTAATAAAAGCAAAATATACAGGGGGAAGTTTACAAGATACACAGTGTTTATTAACTTTATCACCTGCAATTTTGTATATTCAAAAATTATCAAGGAAATGACCGAATTAGTTACATTTTAACCTACGGACAGAAATTTTTCTAAGACACATGCAAATTTTAATTTCCAAAATTCTTAACTTATTTAGTTTGTAATGCAAGTTATTTGAGCATAAAACTTGTTTACTGATCTGAGTTCCTTACAAGTAATTATTTTGAACTACGCTCGACTCAATACTTTATGTCTATCGTTCGGATGAGACTGAAACTTATTTGAAAATGTTTGTATTTTACATGGCGTCGTTCAAAGACGCTTTGTATTTGTTGCGTTTAAGTGAAAAGTTGATCACCTTTACTTTAGTTTAATTTTTATAAACAGCCGATTACCTTCTTATAAAATTTTCGGGTGTGTTATAAGTCTATGCTTTTAATACCGGTTATTGTATAATCTTTGAGACTCTTCACTGAAAACGTATCACTGTAATGCGATCAATATCGACTGTAGTGAATTAAAGATTTGCTAACTTATGCTTAGCAGATGAGATCGTATTTATAGTTGAGTCCTAAGTTGAGGTTGCGAATAGATATTCAGTTGCGGTAATAAAAGTGCATCTAGTCCAGTTAGAATTTCTAGTGCTATTTTTGTTTCAAATTTTTAGTTTGTCAATATTATCCATATTAAATAACCATCAATTTGTGGATTCGTATAATAAAATTAGTAGATTAGTATCACTTAGTTTATTTAGTTGAATTTTAACGAAAGTAAATGACACGTAGTCTCCAAATAGGTGGCATCTAAAGTGCAACTGTAAAAGCAATGCATTTTTTAAATTTAAGGTACTAGAAATAAACTGTTTTTGGTGTTCATATATTTTCCGCTATTTTAAAGCCAAAACACACATTCTATAAAAATTTAATATTTAAAGCAGATTGTTTAACCCTTTTAGTTGTCTTTGCTTGCGATCGTGGACACGTTGCGTTTGAAGGCATCATGGTCGGTACTTCGCACACCAAGCAATCAGCATTGAGAGTTTTTTTAGTCTCCCTAATAGCTAATATGACATATTAGTGTTTCTGAAAATCTCGTCATTCTACAAATAAATATGTCATCGGAAGGACTAAATTGCTCTTTAGCATATATAGTTCACAGGTTTGTTATAATTAAACATGAAATTGTGCGTATTATAAATATTGGTTTATAAATGGTTGAATGCGAACTAAATGTGAACAACAACGTTCCTTGCTATTGAGCAAACTACTTTAGAATACAGGCACACACTTCCTACTCAGTCTCCGCTGTGGTAGACAGTGGTTGACGCTCCACCACAAAGTACTTTAGAATACGGGCACACACATCCTACTCAGTTTCCTCTGTGGTAGACAGCGGTTGAAGTCCCACCATAAAGTACATTATAATACGGGCACATACTTCCTACTCAGTCTCCCCTGTGGTAGACAGTGGTTGACGCTCCACCACAAAGTACTTTAGAATACGGGCACATACTTCCTACTTAGTCTCCCCTGTCGTAGACAGCGGTTGAAGTCCCACCATAAAGTACATTATAATACGGGCACACACTTCCTACTCAGTCTCCCCTGTGGTAGACAGTGGTTGACGCTCCACCACAAAGTACTTTAGAATACGGGCACATACTTCCTACTTAGTCTCCCCTGTCGTAGACAGCGGTTGATGCTCCATAATGAAGTAATTTAGAATACAGAGGTGAAACAGTTGCTCATATTGTAAACTGTAGCCGTACACGCCAATAAATATGGTGCCACTGGCCAGCAGCATTTCAGATCGCCGTTCACCGATTTCCCCCTGGTTACCTACTTGCCAACCGGCAGTCCAGCCAATAGAAATCGTTATGCAGTATTTAGTAACCAATCAGACACAGAGCCTGTTCCTAGAGGCTTGCGCAGCTAATGAGACAATAGGTAGGGTCACATCAAGGAAGAGCAGCTGCTGCTCGACTTTGCCTCTTATGAAAAAATTCTTTGTTTTTGGTATTATCTTTAGTTTAAATTCATAATTTAAAGTTTTTGACTAAAGAAAATTGTAATTTTATGAGATGTTAATTATATTTGTACTTAAATGAATGAAGATATAAACATGATTAAGTAAATGCACCATTATGTTATTGGTGAGGAAATGTAACGTTCGTAATAATATTTTATGTCTGTATTTTAAAATAAGGTAAGTATGTAAACTAAGCTAAAAAAAAAAATATATAGTCCATTTTTGGTTACTTTCTCCTTTTCTGACGCCCTGCTAAACTTATTCTTTCAGAATATTCCTCCATGTTATGTAAACAAAGTGTAACTTACGTTTAGAAAATGACACCAAAGTGATAACATACTGAATTATTTTGCACTCAGTACAACAACATTTTGCATAAGAACTATTTCTTTTTAGACACTCGAAATACACCTATTTTCATCCTTTCTTATTATTATTATTTATAAACGAATTATTGTTATTTATAGAAAACATAAAATAAAATACCTAATATAGTCATAAATAATGTTTGTTTATGTTAACACGAGTATAGAACGCTTGTGAGACATACTATGACGTATTTAGGAAACAGCCAGACAAGTTATACGTGGTGAAATTTTTCGAAGGTTTGTTTCAAAAAGAGCCAATTACTACGAATAGATTACAGTATTTTATTTTAAATATTACTCCAGGAAAACTTGAATCAGCAGGAAATGAAGGAATATGGTATAGTGGGTGACGCGGAGCCGAAGTCAGATACAGCGGCCAGTTGCGCTTTCAGCGCAGCGTAAGCCATCTGTTTCGCACCGAGAACTCACTTAACGGAAACCTCAATGCAAGGCGGCCGACTTAGGTGCCAACATTTCTAAATGAATCTGCCCCTGTTCCTGGCCATCTGCCTCCTTCTTGTATCGGCGATTTACATCGGAAAGGAAAACCCCGTCCCATACTCCCGCCCGCTTCTGATGTTTTTTTTAGTACATAAAGTGTGTATGAGAGCGCAATAACCTATTTGGAGGCACTCCAGGCGGAGCTTCAACTCCCCTCCCCCTTCCGGGTTCATCCACACGCGGTCCAAACCACTCGTGGTAGTCGAGCGAGCTTCGTATCGCTTTCGCCCGGGTTACTTTTCTTTGTCCCGGATTAGCAGATATAACTTGGCCGCCCGTATTTCACTCCGCAGCTCCCCTTTCCACTCTTCCAAGTTCCAGAGAGAATGGTGTTCATTATTAGCGACTATTTAGCCACCGCCATACATCATCTCCCGTTCTGAAATGCTGCTTGGTGCCGTCCGTACCACCCCGACCCCAAACATCTTTACCAGTAAACTGACGGGCAGCCATATTTCGATACATTGCCCACGAAAAAAACAAGGATCTTTATTTATTAAATATCGCAGATGTTATGTTGCAAGGAAAAATCTTACAATATATATCAATTAAAATCTTATTTTGATAATAATGATTTTAAGAGTTCAACTACATTATATGAATGCTGGTGGTAACTATATGTTAAATCCTCGGGAATGTATTTATTAAGGAAAGTAATGTTATGCAGGTTGTGCGGTTATTCACAACAGGCTTGAGAACATTGGACCTCTCGAGTAAAGTGGGCTCCAAAACCACATTATATCAAGCAGTCATACTGAGGGTTTGGCATAAACTTCTTTCTCGCTGCAGCAAGCACTACCTGCTACAACCCGGCCACAGAAAACGTAACCACCCCTTTTGATGTACGTGTAAGTACCCATTCGCTGATTTGCTCCTCGAACCTCTGTAAACGGGTCCTTGCGTCTGATTGGCTGTTGCATGTTGTGTAAGATTGCCTATTGGCTGGGCTGCCATCTGGAAAATGAAGATAGCAGACCGCTGAATGGCAAACGGCGTTGCGCTGTGTTGCTAGTAGGACTTAGTGAAGACATTTCGCTGGCATGTGTGGCTGGAGTTCGCAATAAAAGCAGGATGTTCTCTTCCCAAACTTAACAATTCTGTGAATCCGACATGGCTTTATGAAATTATAATCAACTAACTACAATATAACTTGCATGAAAAACCAGAGCAGAAAATAAGATCACCAATCATGCCTGTGTGAACAGACGCGGAAGAGAAGGAGGACTACAGATTTTTTATCAATGTCATTAATTTAGATTATTAATTATCAATCTTTGCTTCTAAAAAAAACGAAACTAATATTCAATCTACCGAGTACTTGTAATAAACCTAATAGTACCTTAACTCCAAAGCGTCCATGAGGCGAGTTTCTGTAGATCGTTGCTCTGGTAGCGGCCAGTTGTAAAATACCGGAGTATTAGCGGCGGCCACTAGCATTTCCCACACAAGGTTATGGCTGACATGGTGTCGCTTCCTCACCATTTAAAGTATATAACAAAATTTCTCTTATTCAGTTCTTCGCCGGATAAACGTGTATAGCAGGAACAACATGTTAATTGGTTAGTGATTGGCTGAGAGGTTTTTGTTGGGTGCGTAACAGAAATGTATTGAGAGCAGATGATGATAAAGCGTGTTGAGGATGAACAGGTACTGGAACGTAAGTACTCCACGTTTCCCACGTGCGAGAATCCCAGCGACCCCGCAAGGACTCGAACCCGGTTAACCTTAGTGGGTGGCGAACATTCTGGCTACCACACCGCCGTGGCCCCCTGGTCAACTGCAACCTTACTGCGGCCTAGCATATATCGCAACGTTGTGCTACTGGCGATCTCTCTAATTGCAGTGGCACTGCGATGTTCATTGAATGAAGACGAAATCTTCTTGGAGGGAATGTTTACAGATATATTCAGCTGATATATGAAAACATGATATTTTATAACATAAAACGGTACTGAGCTCCGTTCACGCAATGTAAGGAACCTCTCCGTATTTCCAACCACTTCGGGTTTTGGGACCAAACAATGCTGTGAATACTTGAAGCATACTTCACCGCTGTAACTAGCAAATTATCGTTAGAATATTCATGGCAAATAAACATACTCTTTCAGACATCAAAAAGTAACAAAACCTACCTGCAACACTAAGCAACACTTCAAACACTCCAATATGACCAAAAACGTAAAAAATTTAATACTAACATAATTTTTATATCATGTTAACTTTCAATATGTGCATCGGGAAGTGGTACTGGTAGCAGTTACGATCTTCCAACTTCTTGACACTTGTTCAAATCCCGCTCCAAATTTAATGCTTTTTTAAAAATTTATGATTATTTATTCACTGGTAAACACCCAAAAATCGAATATTAAACATTTTTGTCGTAATCTCTCTTTGTATGATGAAAAAGATGAAATAAAAAAAAATAAAATGAACGTATGGTTTCCATGAAATAACATACAGTTTATAAACTTACGAAAAGTTCATTATTTACATAAACGAAGTGTGTGTGTGACTTTACGTGGGTTTGTGGATAACTTTTACCAGTATTTTGACTTAACTTTGCAGAAATTTTTTTGAAAACTGCGAGGTGACTTAGTTTCCCTACCAACAAATCCTCCATCCTAGTGTTTCGCAACATGCCCACGTGATGACGGCCACTTAGTAGCCTACGTTGACAGAAGATTGACACCACGTGGGTGCTACTCAAGCTTACACACAGAGTGCGATGGGACAAGAATGCACGTCGGGTAAGAGTACGCACGTGGCGTTTCTTGGTGAATCATTTACCGCTTTGGTCATGCTGGTTTGCTGTAAGAAGGCGTCATGGCTGAAATTATGTTCGTAAGTACAAGAACTCATACATCCGTATTGAGGTAGCTGCTTTTTGAGACTTATTGGTGCAATATTTGGTTTTTGGAACTTCCGCTGTTTTGACAAAAAAATGAGTAAAATTTTATTTTAATGGATTTATGTATTTCCGGCGTGACTGGCAAGAATGCCTCTATGCGTCTGTAGAGAGAAGCAAAACTACGCAATGCGTACTCTGACCCCACTTTTATATTCGTAATGCCACAAAGACAAAGTTTTATTTTATACAAAGTAGTATTTTTTAGAGTTCTAAGAAGCTCTGCCCCCGTGATTTCAAGTCTTCGCTACAGTAATCACAAAATAAAAATATTATATTCCATTTTTTTAACGCACTGAAAGATTTTTGCGTACAAACATGCGACCAGCGTTTGATGAACAACTGTGGGTAAGTTATAAGACAATATTTAAAAAAATGTCAGAACTATTTGGTACCGCGTACAATAAATGCATACCAATGAAGACTTCAAAAGATGCCTTCTGGTATTTGTCATTTAGATAGCCACATTTTCAACTCATCATTTTTTAGGATTTCTTACTTTTACCTGTGACTGACCCGGTGATTGTCAAAAGTGCCCTATTATAATACAAATACAACATATCAGCCTTAATATTTCATTCGTTCCACTGTTATGATTAATTTATCTGCCCGAAATTGTGGTAGTACACCAAGAACAAATGAGTCACCGCAAAATATTTTGCCATTGCCAAAAATTAATGGAAGGGAGAAAGTGAAGAAATAGGATATTGTGTTTGGAACGCCATATAAACAATAACTAAAATCACAGAATGTATTGGAAAATTCTGTTTGTGGAAAACTGACAGGTACAAAACAAACACAATAAGAAAAGTATTCAAAACTACAGTTCAAAAAAAGTTACTCGAAGTAAAAAGTTAATTTCAAAGTCAAACGAAGATTTCCGTATCAATAATTTTTTCTGCCCGGTGGATTTGAAGAGCAATAAAGTGAACCACCGAGAGGCTATTAGCTTTAGTGTACTTTGTGCATGGAGTGACAAGAGTCTTGCTATGATTATGAAAATATTGGCAACTCTTAAGACGTGATCTAGTGTCCATATAAATATTCAAAATCTTGCTAGAAATAATCATTTCAATAATGTTTCGAGTAAAAGGACTGGCTGCTGCCATCGGTGAAATATTAACGTTTACTTTCCCGTTTATTAATATTAGTGTAAGAACAAAAAAAATTGCACTAACGTATGTTTAAGCTCACTTTTAATTTTGCCTGTTACTTTAGCTTTTGTTTCTGGTATTTGAATTTAGTACGCACTGAAGCCTCACTTGAAAGGCGTTCTTACCCCAAAATGGGTTACAGAACGAATTTATACATCATATTTCAAACAATTAATGAGTAAATATTATAGCAGTCATAAGTATATTGTAATGTCATCAAAACACTCTAATATGTCTATACTACACTATACTATGTCATATAAAACACTATACAATATGTAACAAAGATTTATAGTGGTTTCAGCAGAAGGAAATTGAGGTCATCAGAAGTTTAGATCCGCCATCTTGCCCTACCTTTACGCAATATCAATAATTGCATGAATACCGATATTTGCAGTACCCACGTTAGCAATATTCGGAGTATATTTATTTTTGAGATAAAGCACTACAGACGATAAAAATTCAAATCGTTATGTATTTTAATCCGCAACAGTGCTGATTTGCAAAATAACACGGTCGTTAAGAGGGTGAGCTTGCCGTTACACGAGAACAGGCGAGGACCCATACCTGTAGTTCAGTGATTGTGGTTTTAAAAGATGCTTTAGCTAACACGATGCCCTGTTGTTTGTCTGAAGTTTGCTGATTAGGAGATGTTTTAATGTTTATTTATTTTCCATCTTAAATGAAATTGAATTCATGCGTCGTACATTCTCGAATGTACAGAACGGAACCAGCATAGGCCTACGCAACTTTTCGAACTGACTCCTTAGCGGCCCCGACGAAATTATCTTTTGATATTTGTGACGTGATAGCGTGCACTGCCGCTTCTGTTCTACAGGGGCAACAGCAGAGCGATGCTGATGATGGCAACAGCTCAGTTATGTGAGCATCAGCGGCCGTCTGGAACACTACCCAGCATGAATAAATCCATTTTAAACAAAGTTTTTCAGCCAAGAGTATAAGAAATGCTAAGTAACCCGCCCTGGCGCTTCAATTCCTTGTAACAGTGTTCGAAATCCAGGTTTTGTTTGCGAAACTATTAAACCATGGCCCTATCTGTGGTCGACAAACAGAACGCACACTTCAGACTATATGCTTTTCACGGTAAAGTGAAAACTTTATGGAGCCCCTTGTTTTGTAATAACAGTCATTAAATACGTTTTATTGTAGCCGTAGACGTTAACGTTTGATTCCGGTGAAATATATGCATTGTGTTTATTACTTAAGTACATGGTAATATTTATTTTAAAAAGTGGCGGAAAAAAAAAATGAAAGTAACTAGGGCCTCAAAAATGCTTACCTTACTGTGAACAGCCTATATGTCTGTGGATTACTTTGAAGACATAATGCGCATGAGGAACATCGTTCCGGAGCTCTCCAACATGGCTAGAAAGGGGGTTTGTTGTTTCTCAAAATATTCTGATCAGATTCACACAAATGTACTCTGATAAGGCCCCGCATGGGAATTTGCTACAAACTTTGCACCAATAAAATGATAAAGGCACGGCTCGAAGTGCCATGGTTACGCGCAACACGACGAGAACGCTGCACGCAGGTTCAGAGCCCTGCGCGTAGCGGCGATGCCGCGCTTGATGCGCGTGGCAGTGTAGCTCTTATCAACCCCGCGCTTTACGACTTGTAATAATAAAAAGGAAAATATTTCTAAAGGAGTACGGACGTGTCTTTCACTCTCCATTAGTTATAAATTCTTTAAAACGAAATATAGACTTTGTTAAGCAGAATGTAAATAAAATTACACCCACCACGCACATACAAAGACAAAAGTCTAATTTTGTACATGACCACTGATAGATGTGTTCAGGTCCAAAAATTGTATGGTGATACATTTTTGGACTAGGTGCGCGTAGTTAAGTTGCCTTCAGAGTCAGAGTGTCACGTCAACTACCGTGTTTTATCCCATGTGCGTCATTCCGTGTAATGCGATTGGAAGCGGTGCTAAAACACCTTCCTGCGACACGCACGCACCTTGAGGGCTACGTGATGTCTGTATACTGAGTGGCGGAGTGGGCAGGACCTTATCTAATGTGCTGCTCACAGGCTCCCCCTCCTCATACCCCCTCGCCTACACGCTCGCAAACTTCTTGGTTTTACTTTATTCCAGTGAGCGGCCGGCCGGCCACACCCGGGTCCCTCCGAGAGTCGCCAGACGTGATTCGCCTGCGCTTTCGACAACGGGCTTGTACCACAGCGCACGTGTTTTCTTTTTTTGGTGGGGTATTTTTCTTGCCCGCTAGCCGCTATTGGGAGCATCTCTGGCTGCAGCGCTATCTGGGTGGGCGGATCGACCCCAGCGACGAGGGCGGGGGTTCGATTCCCGCCCTCGAGGTCCGAGCCTCATTGTCCGGCCGGCGACCCACAACCACACACCCCTCTTCAACAAAGCAGCAGATAGCCTTCCGCACCGCGATTACATGCCACGCCCGCAATCTCGCCCTACCGACCCTTCTCCNTCAACAAAGCAGCAGATAGCCTTCCGCACCGCGATTACATGCCACGCCCGCAATCTCGCCCTACCGACCCTTCTCCTCCCTTTCTTCTGCTCCACGGGTCTGTAACCCCCTCCCCCTCCCAAACCAAACACTACTCAATCCGTATGGTCCCTCGGCTCCGGGTGGATTCAGCCTGCATCACCACGCCACATATTTGCCTACTTAAGGTAGTCTCGTAAACCATTTTCAGTTGTCTATTATGTGCCGTATTATGTAACTTTATGTAATATCTGAAAATTTTTTCTTATTATCGCACTTTGAAACGTTACAAATTCCTTCAAACATAGTCGCCAAAATGTTATCTCTGCGTTGTCTGCAATTGTAAAATGGCAAGAATCTACTGCTAATTTTAAAATGATGCTGCACTAATTACGTTATAATTACTTGACTTTACTTCAGAATTAATGTTTGTGCTACAGCGTTATGTGTATTGCCAAATAGGCGTAGTTGTAGTTTCAAAATAAGGGTTCTTAAAAAACTGAAATAAGCTAGAAATAAGTAATTTAACATTGCAGAGCGGAGACAATTGGACAGCTCTTAAAATCGGGCTATTGAGTGATGACGAGGGTGAAGGGAGGTGAGTAAGGGGTGGTACCGGAATGCACGGGGGGGGGGGGAAGCAGGCGAAAACCAGGGAAAAAATCCACCGGGAATCGAACCCGGTTAGCCTAGGAGGGAGGCCAGCAGTGTAGCTACTACACAACCTCAGTCCCTTNAATTTGAAAACAGTTATCTCCCGAAATATCGGAAATTAAGTGAAATTAAATGACAACACTCCGAACATTGTTTTCTGTTATTGGGATCCTTAATCTACAGCAATCATGTGTTTATACCTTCCACGGTAATGAAAATAACAGGGGTGGCCACCCTCTTATTGTATGCAACTTTTGTACAGTCGGGATTTTGTAATGTTTGATGCTGACCTATTGAGTAGTGTCACTTACGTAACAAATATGGTCCTGTTGTTGCAAGTGCGTAGGACCCACCATTTTCGTTCAAAACACACATGACATTTCGGTCCAGTGTTATAGTCCCTAACACGTAGGTCACACTAGAAACATGAGTCAAAGTTTGGCTGCTGGATTCACTGCTCAAGTGATGGTGGAAGACATTTAAACACATACTGTAAACAACTTGTACCACACATTTATAGGCTTACATCACGTAAGTAGTATGGATATTGTATAAAAAATATTTTACCTTTGTCAATATGCTACACGCCATGGTTTTCACAAAATGGATGTTTAATGTTCNATATTGTATAAAAAATATTTTACCTTTGTCAATATGCTACACGCCATGGTTTTCACAAAATGGATGTTTAATGTTCGAAACAGATAATGTGTTATACCTGCGACATAGGCCATTAAATGTGTGATACAGGTTGTTTGCAGCAAGTGTTTAAATATCTTCCACCATCTCTTGTGCAGTGGACCCAGCAGCCAACCATTGACTCATGTATTTAGCGTGGCCTGCGTGTAAGGGACTGTAAATTTGGACCGAAGCTTCATGTGTGTATAGAACGAAAACGGTGGGTCCTACGCACTTGCAACAGCATGACCATATTTGTTACGTAAGTGACACTGCTCAATAGGCCAGCATTTACCATTACAAAATCCCGACGGTACAAAAGTTACATTCAACAATAAGGTGGCCACCCCTGTTATTTTCATTACCGTGGAAGGTATAAACACATGATTGCTGTAGGTTAAGTATCCCAATAACATAAAACAATGTTCGGAGTGTTGTCATTTAATGTCACTTAGTTTCCGATATTTCGGGAGATTACTGTTTTCAAATTTGATTTGCAATGGGTCCTACACTTTGTCATGCCTTTTCTTAAATTTTTTTTGTATCAAAAAAATAATATAGTGATATTGAGCATTTCGCATATTGGTAAACAGCCCGTAGTTGATTAAGATGGTGACATTTACCTTCTTTAGAAAAACAAAACTTTTTCGCAGTAGGAACTGATATTGTTGAAGGCGTTCTTCGCCAATAAAACCCGTAAATACGCGCTTCCGCTACTGTTTGTACATTTAAACGGAAATCTTAACACATCTGTGCACCATATAAAAATTTTAATACATGTAGGTATGTGTAAGATATATATTTTACCCTTTGTAAACAATGTTAATCAGTTAGGCGAGTGGCTGCGGTGTTGGACTACTGAATTTCATGTTCAGGTTGAACTTTCTATTTGCAGGAATTAGTATTTCCAGTTATTGCTCCGTATTGAATAAAAATGATCCAAGCATTATTGCGAAGAACTAAAAAACAATGTACAAATTAAAGACGAAAAATATTTCTTGAACAGTTATATATGTGGAACTTAACAGCGTGCTATCAAAATGCATCGGCACACTATGAATGTTAGGCCANTTTCTTGAACAGTTATATATGTGGAACTTAACAGCGTGCTATCAAAATGCATCGGCACACTATGAATGTTAGGCCATGCAAGGCCATATCTTCCTATCAAAGAGTACCCACAGCGACGAACTCACAGCAGGCGGTCGTCAACAATAGTACATTTGTCATGGCATGGCGTGGCCAATCAGAACTAAGCATGCAGAAAACCAGTAAAAGAGTTTACAAAGAACTTGTGTATGTCCAGGCGTCATTACATGCTCTAAGTACTTTCAAAGACCTGAGCGTGTTGAATTAAATAGCTGTGTATGGAGTGACTCGCGTTTTTACAGCCTTACTCGTTGTGAAGTTCACCACGATGTGAAAATTTCCCCGCCATTAAAGAAACTTTGTGAAAATAGATTTTTCATGTTATCATAAATGTTTTACTTTAGATGTACTACGTAACCTCTATACCCCTAGCAGTTATATAAAAACGATATTCATATTATTAAAATTCCCAATGTTTTAATACGCCAAGACAATTTTTTCTGACTCCCAGCTGTATCGAACCCGTTTCCTAAGCTAGTTTGTTTGCCAGAATTTCAAAACACTAAATGAANATATTGTATAAAAAATATTTTACCTTTGTCAATATGCTACACGCCATGGTTTTCACAAAATGGATGTTTAATGTTCTAAACAGATAATGTGTTATACCTGCGACATAGGCCATTAAATGTGTGATACAGGTTGTCTGCAGCAAGTGTTTAAATATCTTCCACCATCTCTTGTGCAGTGGACCCAGCAGCCAACCATTGACTCATGTATTTAGCGTGGCCTGCGTGTAAGGGACTGTAAATTTGGACCAAAGCTTCATGTGTGTATAGAACGAAAACGGTGGGTCCTACGCACTTGCAACAACATGACCATATTTGTTACGTAAGTGACACTACTCAATAGGTCAGCATCAAACATTACAAAATCCCGACTGTACAAAAGTTGCATACAATAAGAGGGTGGCCACCCCTGTTATTTTCATTACCGTGGAAGGTATAAACACATGATTGCTGTAGGTTAAGTATCCCAATAATATAAAACAATGTTCGGAGTATTGTCATTTAATGTCACTTAGTTTCCGATATTTCGGGAGATTACTGTTTTCAAATTTGATTTGCAATGGGTCCTACACTTTGTCATGCCTTTTCTTAAATTTTTTTTGTATCAAAAAAATAATATAGTGATATTGAGCATTTCGCATATTGGTAAACAGCCCGTAGTTGATTAAGATGGTGACATTTACCTTCTTTAGAAAAACAAAACTTTTTCGCAGTAGGAACTGATATTGTTGAAGGCGTTCTTCGCCAATAAAACCCGTAAATACGCGCTTCCGCTACTGTTTGTACATTTAAACGGAAATCTTAACACATCTGTGCGCCATATAAAAATTTGTATATATGTAGGTATGTGTAAGATATATATTTTACCCTTTGTAAACAATGTTAATCAGTTAGGCGAGTGGCTGCGGTGTTGGACTACTGAATTTCATGTTCAGGTTGAACTTGCTATTTGCAGGAATTAGTATTTCCAGTTATTGCTCCGTATTGAATAAAAATGTTCCAAGCATTATTGCGAAGAACTAAAAAACAATGTAGAAATTAAAGACGAAATATGTTTCTTGAACAGTTATATATGTGGAACTTAACAGCGTGCTATCAAAATGCATCGGCACACTATGAATGTTAGGCCATGCAAGGCCATATCTTCCTATCAAAGAGTACCCACAGCGACGAACTCACAGCAGGCGGTCGTCAACAATAGTACATTTGTCATGGCATGGCGTGGCCAATCAGAACTAAGCATGCAGAAAACCAGTAAAAGAGTTTACAAAGAACTTGTGTATGTCCAGGCGTCATTACATGCTCTAAGTACTTTCAAAGACCTGAGCGTGTTGAATTAAATAGCTGTGTATGGAGTGACTCGCGTTTTTACAGCCTTACTCGTTGTGAAGTTCACCACGATGTGAAAATTTCCCCGCCATTAAAGAAACTTTCTGAAAATAGATTTTTCATGTTATCATAAATGTTTTACTTTAGATGTACTACGTAACCTCTATACCCCTAGCAGTTATATAAAAACGATATTCATATTATTAAAATTCCCAATGTTTTAATACGCCAAGACAATTTTTTCTGACTCCCAGCTGTATCGAACCCGTTTCCTAAGCTAGTTTGTTTGCCAGAATTTCAAAACACTAAATGAATGAAATCGAAGAGATGGATATTTTTGAATAACTATGCACTATAAAGCTTATTCAGTGGTTAAAAAAATCATCGTTACAATGAACGAGCAGTTATAGATTACATTGAAAGTATTGAAATACGGTATTAGCAATATTTTCACTGTGATGATTCTGAAGTNTTTTTCTGACTCCCAGCTGTATCGAACCCGTTTCCTAAGCTAGTTTGTTTGCCAGAATTTCAAAACACTAAATGAAAGAAATCGAAGAGATGGATATTTTTGAATAACCGGCCATATGCACTATAAAGCTTATTCAGTGGTTAAAAAAATCATCGTTACAATGAACGAGCAGTTATAGATTACATTGAAAGTATTGAAATACGGTATTAGCAATATTTTCACTGTGATGATTCTGAAGTGAGAAGAAATGATGTGTGCGTTCGTCTTTGTATCTCTTTATGTTTCTAACGAGTTTTCAAATAGTTCCCACCTATTCATGATCACTGGAGATCTTTAAAAAGTAGACTCATATATATATATATATATGCAAAAATATTACTATACTTGTCTACATATCCCCTATACCTTAACGGTAAGTAAACGAGAATAATCCTTTAATTACCTTGTGGATGCGTGACGACGGAAAATAATATTGTGAGAACATAGGACAATGTAAATAAAAAGGGAATTTAATTTTTACTGCCATGAAAAATTTCGAATACGTAACTACGGTAGGGAGCATTTCTGGGATCGAACAAAAATGGCGACTATGCATCGTGTGGAGTAGTCGTAACGAAGTTCGGTGCAATGATGGAAGAATTATTTTACTATACTCTATATTCGTAAATATACATCACATTTCTTATTTAAATATTTCGTAAATTACTTGTACTAAAAAACAACAATGAGAAGAACATAAATTCAAGTACTGATATTACTTTAATTCTGTGTACCCGCGTTTGCATGACATTAAGTATAGACTTAATAGTGGGCTGTAGACATTTATTGTTCCAGTGCTAAACAACCGCAAAAGCATCGTTAAATGGCGGATACTAAATGCCATATTTGCAACAGTACCGTATCCTTTATGTCCTGAGCCTAGAGAGAGCGGTTTATAGGACAATAAATAATGGAATAAACCACCAACAGAAGTCGGTTAACCAGTGGACACGTATTCGTCGTAAAACATGAGCGTTTCAGAAACGCTTGGCTGCATTTATATGTCAATAAACCCTGTGGATGGGGCTACGTTCCCAATGACATTTATTAATTACAGGATTGATATAGCTGCAGTAACGGTTGGCTTATACTACACGGCCTATTACAAGGGTGCACGTTGGCGCTCTACATAACGACATGCTGTTGTTTAAAACGAACTCACCAAGAACCCTGTTATAATACACCCCAGCGGCTTCCGTGACCGCGACTGTGTGAGTCACATTCGGACAATGAGGTTGCGGGTTCGAGTCCTAGCTGAAAGTAAATATATGTTCGATTTTTGACGTAGGCTTACAATAAGTTAGTTTTAAGCTATTCTCTGATTGGTCTCTTATTCTTAAGCCAGTAAACTTTAAATGACAAAAATTATCGCAATACAAGGCGTTATCCGGGATTCCGTGTTCTGAAGATGTAGTCTTCGCTTTATTTGACCAATAAATGATAAACAGGAAATGTTATTGTATTAAGTGAAGAATTGGGAATACGCATACTAAACCAACTGATCACTGAACACGCGTTATTTTATATTTGTACGAAATACCGTTCAACTTGTACACGTTACTTGTAAGTAGCTACTTTTTCCTCCACAAAACAAAATATATATCGCATATTTTTTGCATCATGAATGTCATGACTAAAAGATCATATCTAAATTAAATTTGCGTTGTGCGTAGGAAAATTTATTTTATAAATAAACCATGCACTGTTACAAAATCAAAAATATGCAAAAAGGTTTTTATTTTAAGAATTTTTTTTTTTCATAATATGTAAACATTTTTAGAGTTATTATAAATATTTCTTGAAGTGACTGATGTTGGTTTATTTCAATGCGGATATCTCATTTCGGTAAGTGAGTTAGTTTTTATTATTTATACGACCCGGAAAAATTAAAATTGTGATTTTGTCATGAAACTATGCAAAGTATATGCGATAAAAAAATTTTATGCTAGAAAATAGTACTCGTGAGCAATGCCATAGTACATTTTTCGTACAAATATAAAATTATAAATTTTTGTTAGTAAAAATCCTTAATAAACAGAACCATCATCACTGAAATATAATGGGAATGAGTGGGGGAGGGGTGGGAGGAGATAAGAGAGAGAGATGGTCTGTGCAGGCGTGTGTACGTCTGTGTGTCTGCGTGTGTGTGAGTAGGTAAATTTTTGGGTGCCACCTAAAAACTGCTTAGAGGTACAGATGGAGTAGCGAAACAAAACAATGGCCCCAAGAAAAACTACCGGTGAACGGCAACGTCTGCCACGTTTCCCACAATACGGTGCATAAATTTGATGGAAAACCAATAGCGAGAAACCAACGCAAGTGTATTTTGAACTCACGACTTTGCGAAAACAGGGCCGGAGGCGCTACCCCACAACTAAATAAGTGCGTTATCTGTATAGCTAGATGTATGGAAATCCATGTTGAGTACACAGCAAGACTGACTGCATCCCGGTGACTCAGCTTTATACACTACGTCTCATCATGATTTCTTTACGGTAATGGCTGATTTCACGCAACTGTTCCTCCGTCATCCTATACGTCCTATGCGTGTGTGACTGCCAAGGAAGAGCAGTAGAAGCACTAGGNCACGCAACTGTTCCTCCGTCATCCTATACGTCCTATGCGTGTGTGACTGCCAAGGAAGAGCAGTAGAAGCACTAGGTACTGTTGCAGGATTCTCTCTGTGTGTTTGCTGTATTCAGTATTGGGTAAATTTGTTTTACGGATACATGCTTCCCTCGATGCTTAACAAACACACTTATATGCAAGTTTTGATTTGGTTGGTTTTCCATGTTAAATGAACACTTATAAAATCAACCGTCGCATAGGAAAAATGGCTTTCCACTCTTTTAATGTTAACGGCTTTGAATATATCTCGGAAAGCATGAATTCCTGAAACTAAACCAGTAACAGAATTTGAAATACTCTAAATACTTTGATGGAGTTGGATTTATAGACAATATGTTTGAGTGCTGGTAAGTATCATATAAAGCAATCGATAATACAGTGAATGATAATAAAAATTGGCGTGCTAAGTTAGGAGTATGTAAACCATAAGATCATTTACATGTCCAAATAACTGCCTTATAATTAATATTTATAAGGTTGGAATTTATGTAATTTAAATAATTTACCCTTAAAAAAAAAATAACTACACTATTCTTACAAGAGCTTTGAAAAATGTGAAATTCGGTTTTAAAATAAGTAAGGTTTCTAAATGTTATTTTGGTCAAATGTTTTAAATTATTATTAATTCAAATGTAATATTTTTTCACGTAAATTGACATTTATGTTCATTATTATTCGAAAAAGGGTCTGCATTTTTCTTTTCGTAAACTACATATTTCTGTGAGCGAATGTTTTGTTAATTGAGATATGTATATCATTAAAAAAAAACAATCGAATTATATTCAATGGTTCAAGTTATGTTCTTGTTTAAATTT
Organism: Clitarchus hookeri; assembly: GCA_002778355.1. Classification (NCBI taxonomy): domain Eukaryota; kingdom Metazoa; phylum Arthropoda; class Insecta; order Phasmatodea; family Phasmatidae; genus Clitarchus; species Clitarchus hookeri. The sequence continues at coordinate 13,962 of NQII01005244.1, read as the reverse complement.
CGGGAATTCATGCACTACGAAACTTTTTAAATAACCCTTTAGAGTAAACCAACCTGACAGCTTACTGTAATATTGGAACTTGATTATGAAATGCAATTCCATGTAGTCTGACTGGAAAAAAAATTTTAACTTCCGTAGCCACTCTAACTGGTTTAACTTTGGTTTTTAACACGCCCATTTCTGTTTAAGTTTCGCCGTACCACTTAATGGACGCGTCAGTACTCGTTACTGAGCTTACAGTAGTGACTAATTGGTGACAGTGGTAATAGTAGTGACGTGGAGGAATGATATACTAAGGGCGGAAGGAAACAAGTAACCATGGATTTAAATAGTCTCCAGTCAACAGTAGCTCATGTCTTTCTATGCTCAAGGCTTGGATGGGATGGAAGTACAGGGTGAGTATAAAATAATACACCAAATTTGAAGATCCGTAATATAAAAACCAAACAACCTACAACCTTGATTGACCAATAAACTGAACCGTGGAACCATGAAGTTTGGTTACCATAACTTCATAAGTGTTCAATGTGACCACCACGAACGGCCTGAACGACATATACGCGATAATCAAAAACGTTCCACGCTCTTGTCAATATGTCCGGTGTTACGGTTTGGATGGCGTCTCGTAATTCTTGTTTTGAGGTCGTCAATATTAGCCGGCAATGGTGGACGAATCACTTTATCATGTATGTACCCCCATAGAAATAAATCGTACGGGGTAAGATCCGGGCTTCTTGGGGGCCATTGATGAACAGCCTGGTCACCAGCTGCTCCTCGACCAATCCAGCGTTGCGGCAACGTCTCGTTCTGGTATCCGCAAACAGCTAGGTGCCAATGGAGTGGCACACCATAAAGGAATCATTAGCCTGTCCCCTTCACATTGACGTGTCGAATGCGAGATCGCTACACCCTCACCNGAGTGGCACACCATAAAGGAATCATTAGCCTGTCCCCTTCACATTGACGTGTCGAATGCGAGATCGCTACACCCTCACCACCTCAAACCGAGAGTTAAGAACGCCATCCAAACCGTAACACCGGACTTGCTTACAAGAGCGTTGAACAAGTTGGATTATTGCGTAGATGTTGTTCGGGCCGCACATGGTGGTCACATTGAACGTTTATGAATGTATGGTAAACAAATGTCATGTTTCCACCGTTCATTTGATTGGTCAAATTTGTAGGTTGTTTGGTTTTAATATTATAGGCCATCAAAGTTGGGGTGTTATTTTATACTCATCCTGTAATTGACCGGCCAATAACTAAGCGTCGCGCTGTGACTGNACCATCAAAGTTGGGGTGTTATTTTATACTCATCCTGTAATTGACCGGCCAATAACTAAGCGTCGCGCTGTGACTGTTCTACGCAAATGTTGCTCTTAACCACGTTGCTCTCTTAAGTGAAACACAGAGCAGCGCAGTTTTCGCTGGGCCGTCTCCCAGGAAACCAGCCCGCAAGCAAGGNTTGCTCTCTTAAGTGAAACACAGAGCAGCGCAGTTTTCGCTGGGCCGTCTCCCAGGAAACCAGCCCGCAAGCAAGGTCAGCACTGCGATGTCGCCAGATGTCTTTCTTTGAATACAGACTTCGAAAAAAATAACAATAGTAACGCTTTGGGAGAACAGACAATAGTTTTGTGGTATCGAGGTTTTGGAATGAGAGCAAAATAAACAATGCATACACGAGCGGATGCTATAACTTTTTTTGGTCCACTGATAAGTCGAAGAGATACGAAAACNCACGCAACTGTTCCTCCGTCATCCTATACGTCCTATGCGTGTGTGACTGCCAAGGAAGAGCAGTAGAAGCACTAGGCACTGTTGCAGGATTCTCTCTGTGTGTTTGCTGTATACAGTATTGGGTAAATTTGTTTTACGGATACATGCTTCCCTCGATGCTTAACAAACACACTAATATGCAAGTTTTGATTTGGTTGGTTTTCCATGTTAAATGAACACTTATAAAATCAACCGTCGCATAGGAAAAATGGCTTTCCACTATTTTAATGTTAACGGCTTATAATACATCTCGGAATGCGTGAATTCCTGAAACAAAATAGTAACAGAATTTGAAATACTCTATATACTTTGATGGCGTTGGATTTATAGACAATATGTTTAAGTGCTAGTAAGTATCATAGAAAGCAATAGATAATACAGTGAATGATAAAAAAAATTTGTGCGCTAAGTTAGGAGTATGTAAACCATAATATAATTTACATGCCCAAATAACTGCCTTATAATTAATATTTATAATGTTGGAATTTATGCATTTTAAATAATATACCCTTTTAAAAAAATAACTACACTATTTTTACAAGAGCTTTGAAGAATGTGAAATTCGGTTTTAAAATTAGTAAGATTTCTAAATGTGGTTTTCGTTAAATGTTTTAAATTATTATAAATTCAAATCTAATATTTTTCACGTAAATTGACATTTATATTCATTATTATTCTCAAAAGGGTCGGCATTTTTCTTTTCGTAAACTACATATTTCTGTGAGCGAATGTTTTGTTAATTGAGATATGTAGTCAATAAAAAAAAACATCGAATTATATTATATGGTTAATGTTATGTTATTGTTTAAATTTCGGGAGTTCATGCACTACGAAACTTTTTAAATAACCCTATAGAGTAAACCAACCTGACAGCTTACTGTAACATTGCCACTTGATTATGAAATACAGTTCCATGTAGACTGACTGGAAAAAAAATGTTTAGCTTCCGTAGCTACTCAAACTGGTTTATCATTGGTTTTTAACACGTACATTTGTGTTTAAGTTTCGCCGTACCACTTAATGGACGCATCAGTACTCGTTACTGGGTTTACAGTAGTGACTAATTGGTTACAGTGGTAATTGTAGTCACGTGGAAGAATGATATACTAAGGGCGGAAGGAAACAAGTAACCATGGATTTAAATAGCTTCCAGTCAACAGTAGCTCATGTCTTTCTATGCTCAAGGCTTGGATGGGATGGAAGTACAGGATGAATATAAAATAATACCCCATATTTTAAGACCCGTAATATAAAAACCAAACAACCTACAACCTTGATTGACCAATAAAGTGAACCGCGGAACCATGAAGTTTGTTTACCATAACTTCATAAGTATTCAATGTGACCACCACGAGCGGCCCGAACGACATCTACGCGATAATCAAACACGTTCTACACTCTTGTCAATATGTCCGGTGTTACGGTTTGGATGGCGTCTCGTAATTCTTGTTTTGAGGTCGTCAATATTAGCCGGCAATGGTGGACGAAACACTTTGTCATGTTTGTACCCCCATATAAATAAATCGTATGGGGCAAGATCCGGGCTTCTTGGGGGCCATTGATGAACAGCCTGGTCACCAGCTGCTCCTCGACCAATCCAGCGTTGCGGCAACGTCTCGTTCAGGTATCCGCAAACAGCTAGGTGCCAATGGGGTGGCACACCATAAACGAATCATTAGCCTGTCCCCTTCACATTGACGTGTCGAATGCGAGATCGCTACACCCTCACCACCTTAAACCGAGAGTTACGAACGCCATCCAAACCGTAACACCGGACATGCTTACAAGAGGGTTGAACAAGTTGGATTATCGCGTAGATGTTGTTTGGGCCGCACATGGTGGTCACATTGAACGTTTATGAATGTATGGTAAACAAATGTCACGTTTCCACGGTTCATTTAATTGGTCAAATTTGTAGGTTGTTTGGTTTTAATATTATAGACCATCAAAGTTGGGGTGTTATTTTATACTCATCCTGTAATTGACCGGCCAATAACTAAGCGTCGCGCTGTGACTGTTCTACGCAAATGTTGCTCTTAACCACGTTGCTCTCTTAAGTGAAACACAGAGCAGCGCAGTTTTCGCTGGGCCGTCTCCCAGGAAACCAGCCCGCAAGCAAGGCCAGCACTGCGATGTCGCCAGATGTCTTTCTTTGAATACGGACTTCGAAAAAAATAACAATAGTAACGCTTTGGGAGAACAGACAATAGTTTTGTGGTATCGAGGTGTTGGAATGAGGGTAAAATAAACAATGCATACACGAGCGGATGCTATAACTTTTTTTGGTCCACTGATAAGTCGAAGAGATACGAAAACTACATTACGGAGCAACTTACTGATATCATTTTTGGAAGCAATGCTCAACCACAGCTCGGAAGTGCTGATGGTAAGACGTTCGTCAGGCTGCTTTGAAAAAGATTTTCTGATATAAACGTTAAAGGTGAAATATAATCATTCGCCATGTTATTTTAATTGATCGTTTTCCTATAAAAAATTCGTGCGGTTTTTTTTTTTAGTAGGACAATTCAAAAATGAACCTTTGTTTGATACAGGTACGTCATACTTGGAGTGTAATTGTGAGGTCTTAAGTTGTACAACAGCGAAGGCTCTATCACCCACGTGGTTGAAGTGGCACGCATATGTAGCAGCGGCGGAACGCAAATGCCGGAGAAACGGGAGTTGCCCAAGAAAACCCACTGGCCGAAGGCAACGTCCTACCCACTGTCTGTATTAGAGACCGGTAAGCTAGCCACGCGATTACATCGACCGTCAGGCTTAGAGTAGACGTAATATTAGGGCTCCCGCCTACCTGGACTTTGAACAGCGTTGCAAACTGTTTCAAATACCCGTTTATCCAACAGACTATTAGACGTGCGTCCAACGTGGTACTCTACGAAAAGGATACACACTTCACGAGTGCTGCTGAGCAATTTCAAAATGTCACGCGCGTTATAAACACAAATTCAGAGTACGTACTCCGAAATGGCTAAAAAACGGTTTATTTTCAAAACCCGGTATCTATAAATTTACACATCAGATACATACAAAACTACTCAAGTGACTTGCACTGAACCTTCCTGAAGACTTTCCACCAATAAAANAATTCAGAGTACGTACTCCGAAATGGCTAAAAAACGGTTTTTTTTTTCAAAACCCGGTATCTATACATTTACACATCAGATACATACAAAACTACTCAAGTGACTTGCACTGAACCTTCCTGAAGACTTTCCACCAATAAANAATTTACACATCAGATACATACAAAACTACTCAAGTGACTTGCACTGAACCTTCCTGAAGACTTTCCACCAATAAAATGAGAGGGTGACCGCTGAAGGTCCCATAGGTAAGAGCAGTGCGACTAGAACGCTACACGCCAATTCAATTCTTTGCTCTTAGAGGCGATGGTGCTTTTGATGAGTGGTGCAGTGTCTCCCTTATCGCTCCCGCGCTTCTCGGCCAAAAAGGCGGAAAAAAAAATCCAGGTGGGCGGGATCCTATATATATGTGGTCTGTCAGTTAGTGTGTCACTCGAGCGAAGCATAAAGATAACTAAGTTGACGGCGATATAAACTGTTGAATGGTGAAAGTGCACACACACTGGACGGAAGAACTTAGTAAGCAAGGATTTAAAAAATCCTCAGTTAGCGGAAAACAAACTATTCCATAGTCTTTTTTATCCGTTAATCCAATAATGTTTAGAAACTGGGCGTTTACATGACAGACTTGGGCACACGGATTAGCATATGTCAGGTGCTATTGCAAATCTTATTTAATGAATTAACTGGACGGTTGAATATGCCAGGGGCTGCGCGCTTCGGCCCTCCTGATTGTCCTCTTCCTCATGAAACACTTCACAACGCTCAACCGCGAAGCAGAGAAAACCTAGCAACTCTCCACCTGCGTAGCTTCTTTATTCCACGTATTCTGTCCACCATATACTTACGACACTACAGATCTGAAATACTTCCCTATATCTTCCTGGACANTTTATTCCACGTATTCTGTCCACCATATACTTACGACACTACAGATCTGAAATACTTCCCTATATCTTCCTGGACAGAATATTTTTTATTTTTGCCGCACAACACATTTTTCCACTCTTGTGATTAAAGTTAACAGGAACACAAATTACAAANGAATATTTTTTATTTTTGCCGCACAACACATTTTTCCACTCTTGTGATTAAAGTTAACAGGAACACAAATTACAAAATTAACTAACTAACACTTGATGTAAAATCGGCACAGCCACACACACACATGCATATATATATAAATATGCGCGCACACACACGAATATATACACACACACCTCTTCCGGAGGAGTCGTACCTGAAATTTCGTGGTTCAAAAGTCGTTTTATCGAGCTCTATCGTGGAAGTCAGCGTCAAGCATTGAATAAATATTAGAAATTTATTTACAATGAAAAACACTTTTTCCTGTCCTTACTACCCCAAAATAATGAATGCTTGGCTTCACCCCTTTTGAATAAAGTCTTGGTTTTCGAGTCATAATTTCTGGTTATTATTAATTACTGACAATGAACAGGTATAGAAAATATACATTTTACGAGTTGTTTAATTGGTTTGATTGTGCGTAATTTTATTTGTGTTCTATCTGTTTATTGTAAAAAGTCAAGAACTTATTAATAAAATATAAATATGTTCCCGACATTTACAACAAGCCAACGACACACAATTAAAATTAGATACAAAAATATAAAAAAACTCGTAAAATGTAAATTTTTTGTAATCGGTCAATGACAGTAATTTCTATGAATCCAAAATTATGACTCGAAAACGAAAAAAATGGTGGGTTAACCCAAGCCTTAAGCGAAGTTAAGGTTAACACAGTACGTTGAAACAACATAATTTGGTTAAATTGAAAAGATGTTCGCAGTGGCTGGCATTTACCCGGTGATCGTACTCGTGGGGGAGGAGCGTGTTAATCCTTACGAAAGATGCACGTGAACTAGTCTCAGGTCCAGGTCTGAAGTAACCAGTGCCTTACAAGGGTAACGCCGTAAACGGATCCGTCGACGGAAGCAGTTTCATAGTTAGCAGTAAAAAAAAACAAGTTGAGTACATTTTAAAATAATAACAAAGTCGTTGCCAAAAAGTGTTAGTAAAATATTGTACATTTTGCAACGAACGTTAACATTAGTATTTAATGCCTATAAACGTACATTTCAATGTAATGGAAGAATTTAGCTACAAAACTCGCACAAGTAAGCCTGTATAACTAAATATAAATACTAACTGGAAAAATGTGTAACTCATTTACCCGTTGAATTTTTTTTATTACGTCANCCTGTATAACTAAATATAAATACTAACTGGAAAAATGTGTAACTCATTTACCCGTTGAATTTTTTTTATTACGTCATAATGGCCATTTTGTTCTTTCGCCATAAGTCGCAAGGCCGGATTATTGCAACCCTTCGTAGTGATTTGCACGTATAGTTTGCAAAGAACTTGGTTTTATTCAAAGCTGCTACCAGTACTTCTTCACCACGGTCTTGCTGCCATTATTTTTCTGTGCCAATGAAACTGCCGCTCTTGTAAATAACATACATGAGCAGTTCACACACAAAACAAACGTGCGTATTGTTGTTATCACGGAAATGTTTTCAATCACAGCTTGTAAGTTTTCATACCATATAGCGAGGGTGTCGAAATGGTATCTGCGCTTTATTCACTTGTATCTTCACCCAAAATATAAGCAGCGGGACGGTTTCGGAGAGTTTAGGAATACCAGATACTCAAGAGCAAACGTAATTTTATATATTTCTTGTACTTGAAAACCGTATAAAAAAAATGTAATAACTGCAATGAATCTTCAGCGCTAACTGTTTTATAAGGGCCGGTTGATTTTTAGGAAAAGTAAACTTATTTTGCTTTAAAAAAAAATGTTATGGGAAAATAGTTTGTTGTACTTTTGGCGTCGACAATGGCACATCATGAGCGTGTAGATGTTAAAGTTGTGAAAGAAATAAATATCGATTTTTCGAGAAACGGAATGCATGAGAGGCATGTCGTAGAAGGGATGATGGAACGCGGGGTGGCACAATCGGGTCGCAGGGACGAGGGGATGAAGCGTGGTGGTGCTAAAGTAGAATGTGTAGTGGGGCGGAAAAGACGTGCCGTGGGCACACAAAGCCATCCTCGAGGGGTGGTGGTGAGGGTGGAATTGCGATCCCGCCTGGGAGGGGGGCCGGGGGGTGGCCTCGCCGCATTCTATTTATTTTGTNGCGATCCCGCCTGGGAGGGGGGCCGGGGGGTTGGCCTCGCCGCATTCTATTTATTTTGTTTTATTGTGGGGACAACCGGCCGGCCGCTACCTCCACACAGGCGTACACACGAGCGGTCAGCTCTGGTCTTGACATCCGTATAATCTGGCCAGGAATTCCCCTCTCGCCACTTTCCCCCCTCCTCTTTCCTCTTGAGCACAAATCCGTGTTTCTCTCTCACCCTACTCTCCCCCCGTTTTCCTTATCCATTCCTCCCACCTTTCCACCGCGGTTTTTATCATGGCTTCCCAGGGCGGTAATTCCCTAGTTCTCCCTGTGAACCGCCTAGAAAACTTCTCTACCCACGTGACCAGGATTTACCTACACCGGCTGCTGCTGCTTCCACCACGCCTTTTTTTTTACTATATTTTTTATGGCATTCGCTCATCCTGAGTTATGCTTTCCTCTTTCCTCTTCCCCTTGCCCCGCCCTCTCGGCCGCTGACACTATCTCATCACTTAGGCCCGTCGCAGNTTACTATTATTTTTATGGCATTCGCTCATCCTGAGTTATGCTTTACTCTTTCCTCTTCCCCTTGCCCCGCCCTCTCGGCCGCTGACACTATCTCATCACTTAGGCCCGTCGCAGTGGATTACTTTTCCCATAAATTTCAAGTCTTTTAATGGCTATCTGGTATCTACGCGTTCTTTGAAATTGCATGTTGGACTAAACTTGAGAACCACACCCTTGTCTCTTCTGCACAGTTCATGGAATTTAAAAACGTAAAAAATTTGAGAAAGAATATAGTTTGATTACAACAACAAAAAATTACAGCTTCTGTTTAAACAAAAGTTTTCCTAACTTTTCGTCAACGAAATACTTATTTTGTAACTTCTGAAATTATTTAATATACGAGAGGCCAATAAATAATTTTCAAACTCAATGTCTAGAAATACATTACGGAAACAAATTATAAATGTGTTTAGAAATACCATTAGAATATTTTTAGCTTTATCTAGCGTACATAATCCGGTCCCCTCTGACATGGAAAAAAATTGTTTCAGAAAATTCGTGGAACTATGAATATTTTTTATATAATTATTTCCTCTGGTGTGGCAACAAACCTTTTCGAAGTAGCTCTACAGTTTAGTTCGTTTTACAATCTCGAAGAAGGGTGGGAACGAGAAATTGAGTGATAGGAAATAAAATAATATATTAAAGTGTCATATAGTACAAATGGAGAGACTTGATCCAGAAAACTGGCGTAGAGTGCTGATTCTAGCATACTGCGTTATAAAGAGGGGGTTTACGAGGACATTGCAAGTGATTGGCAGCTCCGCTACACCTCGCAAGGGGCATCAAGAGGAATTCGAGGAGATTCAAATGTAGGATTGTCCCGCTCTCAGACACGCACTTTCAGGAACTGTAAGGCCACACATATTGAATGTACACAGGGTGTGTGTTATTTGTCTCCTCACAAGATCAATCCGCTGGCAGCTACTGCTCTGCAGTCCGCTGTTTTTAAAGAATCGCTGAGGACCAACATTCATAATATCAGCTTGTTCCTACAATACTCGTTGGTAAATCCCAAACAACTAATTATATATATATACACTACATAGTTAATGTATGATCTCACATCATCTTGTACATTGCACGCCGGCCGTGTAGTTTCAAACTAATTAATGAGACATATATTCCATAGTTTACGTAAGAGTTAATATCAAAATAGTAATTGGATTTTTTTAATAATATAAGAAATAAAAATAACCTATTTGCACGAAAAATATATTTACTTTAAAAAAACCAGTTCTTTCTTACATACAATTATATTTACTTATTGTAAGTCAAATATAGCCTTTTTTAAAAATGAAATAAAATTTTTTTGAATTTTTTATCGGATATGGATCATGATTTGAAATATAGCTCTTGTTAACATGCATTAAAATACGATCAGATATAATTTTAGTTGTTTATTTAATGACAGTGTTTCTCTTTTATTTGTGCAGCCCACCTAGGATTTTAGGAAGTTACTGTGTAAAACATGTAGGAAACAAAAATTTTCTTTTCAGAGAATGGCAGTACGTGAAATGATTTCTGATTGACTTGTACTTTGTATGTATATATAATATATTTGTATAACTATAATAAATTATTTATCTTTTACTTTCTTAAGTTCCTTTTAAAATCATACATTTATATACTTGCTTGCTTTATTAGCAGTATAATGATTTCGATTCCCGTGGGGATAATAAATCTTTCAACATCAATCATCATTCATTTTGATTATGTTTATATTTAAAGGAAGCCAGAATATAATACTTAAAGTGGCCAGGCACACATACGCCAACTTAGAAATCANTATATTTAAAGGAAGCCAGAATATAATACTTAAAGTGGCCAGGCACACATACGCCAACTTAGAAATCACAGAGCAAGGTAGCGCTATTGTAAACCACCGGGCTAACATTCGGAAGTTCCTAGGTTCCATTACCTATTCAATCATCCAATTTTCTGTTTTACACGATTTCCGAAAATCACTCCAGCATAATACTGTGATGGTTCTTTATTACTGGCCATGTTCCTGCTTATTTGAGCAACTTGCTCTGCCAAGAATTACCTCGCGGTCGACGATACGTTAGGTGCTACCTTAGTATCTTGCGCTACTTCGGAAACACAATTGCTGAGATGGGCTCTCAAGACCTCGATGTTAAAAGCCTCCCAAATCTCTTTATTCACTCACCATTACTAAGCTGCAATCATTCGCCTGAATTGCTAGCAACCAACCTAACCTACTTGCTAAGCATGTTGCCTACAAACCATGCTCAATTTTTCGACCATCAGTTTCTAAATTTACAAATGCACGGTTTGAAGAAACATATTTTTCGTACAAAACGTTAGCCAAGTTTGGTAAAGTAAAACGTCCACGTTTATTTTGTTACATAAATGTAGTGTTTTGTAACCGTAGGCAGGTACGATGAGGACAGTAGCGAAATTATCAAACCTACTGTAAGACTGTGTTTGAGAACAAGAGCAGCGAAAATAGATACATATCCTTCAGACAAAAATGTCAGAATGGGAACTGTAGCCACTTACTGTAGAACAGAAGCACCACTGACGTTCAAAATTTCACCGTTCAGGGAGCAATGATGGCTTTTTAGGAGGCAACTNCCTGTAGAACAGAAGCACCACTGACGTTCAAAATTTCACCGTTCAGGGAGCAATGATGGCTTTTTAGGAGGCAACTCACAAGTACTGTATGTAAAAAATTGTAATGCTTATATTTTACTTGCATATTTACTGATATACTTTAATGTACAACCATTCGAACATTACCTTTATTGCCACCATGAAACATTATTTCGTAATAATATTTTCAAAACTCGAAATTTCTTAAAATTAGCATTTACAAGTAGCTTTTAAAGTGCGTAAAATTTTTAAACAATGACACATTGTCAGCGGATACTTCAGGTTTTTATTTTAATCATGACCTGTTTCGGACAACGTAATTCACTCATGCAAAATTAAGTAAAGTTCAAATTTACTTACGGCCGATTAAAGATAAGTGATGGAGCCAAGAATTAACCATCTNCATGCAAAATTAAGTAAAGTTCAAATTTACTTACGGCCGATTAAAGATAAGTGATGGAGCCAAGAATTAACCATCTGTAGTTATCTCCACGTACTTAATTCGTAATCAGTATTGTCTGATGAGAGATACCTGAAGTCGCCACGACTTTTCCGTCAGCAGTATCTTCTTCGTTGAACGAGGAACTTCGTTGAATGTGCACATCGTGAGACATCGCTTGGTCTGGAGAGGCACTTGACCTTTAACATAGAGTGTATCGTAGAAACACTTCCCTGCGGATGTTCGTTCTGGTGTACAGAAACACTGATGTGGCGTTGTCCACGCTGACCTTCAGTCAGAAATGTCATTGCCGAGGTNTTCTGGTGTACAGAAACACTGATGTGGCGTTGTCCACGCTGACCTTCAGTCAGAAATGTCATTGCCGAGGTGAGAGAGTGCGAGACGTTAAGCTTTAAATTATAAAACGCCCAGGTCTGAGACCTGGTTACTTCACCTTTTTGTGTTTCATTCGAGGGCAATTTCTATACTTAGCTATGCATTGTGCACTTTTTTTATTGAGAGATGATCGTTTAATGCAGTCGCATATGAAGTTGTAGTGTTATGGTAATAAGTATACCTAGATAATTATTAAAACACAGAATCTTTGTTGTTCGATCCGCACACACTTTTCAGTTCTTTTCCTTCACAGTGGATTTTATTACTCGTAGACAAGGTAAGTAATCATTGCGTTGACTTCTGTTTTAAATAGACCAGATTTCCAGCTTTTTTGTGACAGGCTTTGGGTTCAAATGCAGATCCAGTATACATATTTGTATCAGTCTGCAATACTGTATAAACACAATTGCTACTTCTAATACATAGTTTTCATTTACTGAAGGAGAAGTCCCACAGTTGTATGGATCCTCGGCCAACTCCGACCCACTAACATATCTGAACACTAAGTATCATAACTGTCCATGTAAACGTTTTTACTGCAGAAGAAGCATATTCAAATATGTAATGAAGACACCAAAAAAGTGTGTTCAATAAATTGATTCCCGGTTATATGAATCCTTACGTTATTGAGACTCACTACTAGGTACTTTCAGTTGTAATAGGCACAACACGTGCTGTTATTATTTCCACGAGGTAAAAAAGATATGATTGAAGATAATCTAATCTTTACGATTAATTACTGACCAATTACAACGGTTTTATGTTTCTCCTGACAACTCTGTATGTATATTACACCNTAATCTTTACGATTAATTACTGACCAATTACAACGGTTTTATGTTTCTCCTGACAACTCTGTATGTATATTACACCTCCTTTGCGCGCTCTCCTTTCGATTAAACTTCAACACGTAATTCAATTTAATATTTTACTACTTCGTAACACAAGTTGGTGAGAAATTTTCTTCTGCTAACATCGTTACCTAGTAACTGAAAAANTAATATTTTACTACTTCGTAACACAAGTTGGTGAGAAATTTTCTTCTGCTAACATCGTTACCTAGTAACTGAAAAATATACCTCATAAAACTTAGACACCACGGAGAATCGTATATTAATAGATAAGAAAGTTTCAGTCTCGCGCAATCTTATATTTATGAAATTTTNCACGGAGAATCGTATATTAATAGATAAGAAAGTTTCAGTCTCGCGCAATCTTATATTTATGAAATTTTCCCCATAAAAAGGTTATAGGGCATTTCTATGTGCATTTTCTGAAGTGCCTGTTGATTGACAATTGTTTATAGGTATCATTTTCCGATAGGAAAATGCTTAATATTCCCAGACATTTAGCAGTTGGAAATTAATTAAGGCATAGAACCAGTATTATAGTTTTTAAAAACTAAGATGTCATGTCATGTGAAAAATTCCGTTAAACATTTCAAAATAGAACTTGGTACACTAAATAAATAAATCCATGTTGGTGGAGAATGATTGCCTTTAAGGAACATATTATCGAGCGGTTGCAAGCTCAACTCGCATACAGGAGATAACGTATTCGGTTCGGCCCACTGAACTGCCGACATTTATCCAAGTGCCGTGTCATCACTATAGCTAAAAAAAAAAAAAAAAAAAACGCTGTCTCACTTAATGTATAAAAATCTTTCTAAATCCCCGCCTGACTTGAAACGCGAGCTTAATAGGGAATAACTGTTACTATTATTATGTAGGTAATATGAACAACTAAAAATAGCATCATTCGTAACGAAAAGAGTTAAAACACGGGCTTGCATCGTCGTCTGTTTTGTGTTCCTATTCCACACGCTGCTTCGTACGAGGCTATCGCGGCGTATGAGGTCTTGTTTGGAGCAAACGACGACTCATTACCAGGAATGGCACCTCGAGTCGAGCTGCAAGTAAGACGC
>NQII01005243.1:135779-168529 GCA_002778355.1 Clitarchus hookeri | reverse complement strand
TCCATCTCCACTGTACCGATGCTCGCAGTCCGCAGACTTCACTCCCGCCCGTCAGTCTCACTCTCCACTGTACCGTTGCTCGCTGTCCGCAAACTTCACTCCCATTGGTCACTCTCGCCGCCACGTGGCACACTGCTGGCCCCTAGCTTCCTTGTCTTCGTACGCCTTTCGCTTAAGAGCGTGCATCACAGCAGGTCGAACTCAGCTGCTGTACAACATCTGCGTTTGTGAGTGCGCACGCTCACGCCATAAATGGGACTGTGGTCACATTGCGTGGTCCAGTAACCGCTCGTCACTGCGCACGACCCTCTTCTATCCACTGGTACCACGCACGCATCACTGTCGTAGCAGTATGCCCCGTATGAGACGAAATGTCACGGTATGACAAACCCGTTTCCCAGAGACTGGTCATTCTGCCCCGTTCGAACTCACTCACGTGCTCACATGGCGCCATTTTAAGTAGACGAGGGATACTGGCACTTGCTTTCACTTCGTTTGACTGCTCTTCACTGACTGAGCTTGGCGTAACACGCACCTTTCCGGTCACACAAGAGAGGGCGCTGCTGGACCTACGTGTATGCCATCTCTCTGAAATAGTTAGCACTTATTGCTGGTACACTGTTCTACACATCATACGAGTTTGTATTCATTCGAGCCATTCTTTCAGGGTGCTGCAACTTTCACAGTCAGTAGTGTACATCGATGCTAAACTGGTGGAATATGGAAAGCACCTATCAAGAGTGAATAGGAAGTGAACTAAAGCTGAATACATAAATTTAAGCCTAAAATTTTTTTTAAAGCTGATGTAGCAAAAATTTAGAGAGGGCAACGCTTTTTAACATTTCCTCTCTAACTTGGCGGGCTAATATTTTACAAGAGTGAGTGATGCATTTCTGTCGATCAAGCTCATTTTAACGCAAACAAGCTGCCTTTAACGCAAAATTTTTATATTTTTTAACGGGCTGAGATATTATGCTTTAGGAATTTGTATGAGCGAAGATCTGAATAGTATTCTTTGAAATTACGTGTTGGCAAAATAAATGACAACAGGAATGCACCATAGTTGCGGTAAATATGTCGTATGGCCTGAGGACGTATATGCAAGCTCAGGTATTACTCTACGGTGTTATGCCATCGTCGTCTGCAGTTTGAGAATGGAATGGCAGCACAGTCCAGTCCAGTCCTTCAACCGGGAACGAACGTTCTCGAGTCATCTTGACGGTGGGATAAAATCACAGAACGTAGACATGATTCTAACTTAAAATTAATATCCAAGACTGAAAATCACGTTCAGCCACTTTTTTTACATTGTGGGCTTAAAAAAAGCCAAATACACTGCTGTTTCTAATTACTGAGTTCGTAAGGAATATCAAAATAAACCACGACCTAAATCCGACACACCTGTTTGTGTCTTTCTCACCGGTGGTTCGAATACAGAACTGCATCGATCATATACTGTGCCACCAACCAACTACATGCCTGTATAACGTTAGTACTCTCCTTTATAGTTCTGCGCAATCCATATGACTTTTATGTTGTATTTGTTTATGGCGACTTCCTTGCAGGTTTTTACATTCATACAATAATTATGTTTAACGAGCTTTAAAATAGAGATGTGTTATTCAATCCTTGCAGAGTTTTTATAATGTGATGGATTATTTAATCTGAAGAAAAATCGATTGTAAATAGGATGTGAACACAAACGTTTTATTTACGTTCAAGTGATTTTGTTTACTGGATAACGTTTCGTCACGGATGCGTGCAAATCTACTCGCCACATCGATGGCCAGTAGGTGAAAGTACAAAAAAGGGGGCTATCGTCCTGCCAAAGGCAACAAACATTAGATCAGTGAAAAATTAAGGTATACGCGTCCAGTCACATCTTCACTGTAACTATTAGGATTCGTGTGTTATAAAGAACTCATGAATTCATAAGAAAAATATTTTTAATTGTTATTTCTAGCATCCTTTCCTTTGATAAGTTAACATTATGTGAGGTCACTCTGCGTTTTTTGTATGTATGTGTATTTTTAGCTCATTTCTTGCTAAACAAAACATTTCTTGTATTTTCCGATTTTTTTTTGTTAAATCTGATGAAAATTGACATTTTATTGAGCTTGAAATAACTTATTAGCAATATATACCCCTGAAAATACGCAGTAATAAGAATGGCGAAAATTATTTTTTTATGTTTTATGGAATGCATTTTTAAGTCGATTCTCTTAAATGGAATTTGTGTAGTGATAGATGCTGATACATTTATGACGTATGCAAGTAAAATTAATTTTCGATAGATTTTTGACAAACACTAGTATTTCCCTTAATTCCTTAATTATGTTACTTTCAATAAATGAATGAAAATTAAAATTTTATTTTGGTACTTTAAATGAACATAATATTTCCAGTCCTCTTCAATTATGGTTACGAGCATATACACATTCATTGATTCTGAACATGAAGTGTAAAAATAAAATCCTGCTCTCTGTTGCAAAGAATGCTTCAGAAAAAATTATTGAATATATTTGTTTCATATGGTAGCATCTGATAATTTTACTCACACAAAATGTTTTAAGCAAATCAAGTAAGTTCTTAATTTCCTGATATTTGCAAATATTTATGTCGTTATAATTTTCAAGTTGTTTTCTAGACACAATTTTTCTCAAAAAAATTTGCGTAGTATTTTCAATAACAAAATATTATTGTTAATCCGTCAACGACCGAGTGATTTCGACTATGAATGTCTGGGTTTGTATTTAACGTTGCTTCAGTTATTTTGTAAACAATTGCCCACAGACCTCTCAACCTAAATATGAAGTAAAAATGTTGAAATTTCGATGATGAAAGGCGGCGTTTCCGTTAAAAGATCTGTAAGACGTATTTACGGACGGTTGCCTAAAGTTCAGCATTGATTTTTTTTTTCGTAAATAGTCAACTTCCAACGTTGGAAGATAAAATAAACCACACTTCCGCAAAGTTTACGAACGACAGCGTAAACATTAAATAATGTCTACCTGGGAGAGAAATTTCGGCCGGAGTTTCCAGGATACACTAACACCGCTGCTGTAAATATTTCCACCCTCTCTGCTTATTAACGACCCTGTCCATTTCCTGCCCACCGTCATGGGAACGGCACCTTAGCTAACAGAACGTAAATAGTATCTTAGTGGACATCGTACACAATCATCCCTCACGCGGGATTTAAACCAGAAGCTTCTGCGCATGACGTCAGAACTTGCTGCTTCTCCTGTTCGCACGGAGGCGTATAAACATTACAAGTACGTGGTTGATCCTCTAACTCTTTTGAAATAAGGTGCGTAGATAAGGCTATGCATCCCGTCGACAGCGAGGTCATTAACGGACAGAGCAAATTGCTTGGAGAATAGGAACGGTGGAAGAATCAGCTATGGCATATGAACTGTAGTAACGAACTAAGTTAGCATCCGCCTGTGGAGTTATATCGGGAAACCACAGTAAACCGAAGTGACGATGGTTGGACAGGAAAACGAACCCAGGCCCTCCCAGATATGAGTCCAGTAGTTTTACCACTGCTCTACCTTGCTCGGTTTTACGATAGTAACGTTTGGATGATTCCACAACTTTATGTACTTCGTACGTAACTCTATGCTAATCGTGTAAAGTAGTTCTATCTTTTAACTTCGTGTGAAAAGCTGCTACAGAAAATCATTATTTATACATATGTGTCTGAAAAACCCCACGAGTCACTAGGTGCAACTTGTATAGGCAATTTTTACATTCGCCCGAAGGATATATAACTGAACATAAAAAAATGCATGCGGCCTTCAGGAAAAATGATATATTCGTGAAGTAGCAGTCCATCTTCTGCTTGAGTTACATGCAAACTGCACAAAATAAATGCTGACGTTAAAAGCCACACTATTGAGAATGTATGGTAGAACTTGAACGTAACATAAATGTTCGTGTATTTTGTTTGCGAAATAATTGAATTCGGGACTTAAGTTAACGTTCTTCCAATAATTTACTCTAACCGTTTATTTAGGTTACAAAATATCGTAAAATTATTTCGTACAATTTTTTACAACACAAGGGAGAATTTGTTTGCGATGAGAATTATTCAGCTCATAAAGAGTGTTCTATAAGAAAATACAGTAAAGAAACAATTAAAGGAATCTTTTTCTTGTAGAAACACCTCGGTGCTCGTGTCTGTGAATGCATCTTGCTCATGTTGCGTGTAAACACGCACAATGATAGCTCACGCCCAAACCGGCTTGACATTTTTATGAGTAACAAGTTGAGAGACGTGGTGGTTCGGAGTCAAGTACAGTGAAGTACCCGTCTTTAGTCTTTCTGTAGGTGATACGTACAGTTCGATTAAACTTCTTAATTGTAACTTTTTGATCTGACGCATAATTTCCTAATTGATTGACAAGAACAATTAATTGTGTAACTAAAACGTTAGAATTGGCTAACCAACTTTGAGAAAGGTTAATTTTTACCTATAAGATTTCACAAATATTTCAAAATGTAATTTCGTACCAATCGGATGCGTGAATGGAACTTGGCGCTATAGGCCTAGTTCGGTAAATGGAAAATCTGTCAAAAAAGTTTGAAATTAAAGTAGAGTATAAGAAAGGGCCGAATATATATACAACCAATGCCAATTTTGCAAGTTATTTGGTGACTGACTGTTATTTAGAGCTTAATTAAAATACCTGTGCCTGTAGTTATATTTTGCCTGAAATTAGCATTTGTCTACAAAATTACGTAAGTAAAAATTTATTTCATGCTACTTTTTTTGTATTTACCTTACCAACACTATTTGTGACTTAACTGTTGTTACAATTATCGGTAGCCTATATTTAGTAATACTAAGAGGCACGCAAAATTCGCGTTATTTTTGGGTATCAAGCAAAAATTTACAATACTGTATATATTGGAGTCATCGTCGTTTCTCCATTAGCTGCTGCTTAGATGTGAAGTCACTCCCTTTCTGAGTGAACTGCACGCGATTGGAGCACACAGTTGTGAAGTGTGCATTTATTGGCGCAGAGTTACCCGGGGCGCGTCAAGTAAAGAATGTTCCAATGGCGAACGTACTGCAAAGGAAAAGTGTTTTAAGTTAACATGTCCTAAAATAATAACGTGAATTTTGCAGGTCTCTAGTAATACTGAAGAACACGTAGCCCCTATAGTTCTACCATATAAGATCAAATCACTACACAAGTTTTTCACCCTAGGTATGTCCATTAATTTGTACATTTGGTATGCGTTGTTTTCTCAGCTGCGTAGGCCTGCTGTAATCGTGAAAATTTCGACGTGATCTGTTTTGCGGAAGCGTGTGCTGATCGGTAGATAACGACGCCGGAAAGCTGGCACGACGCAGCGTGGTCGAGTCGGGGAAG
The DNA here is from genome assembly GCA_002778355.1 of Clitarchus hookeri. Taxonomy (NCBI): domain Eukaryota; kingdom Metazoa; phylum Arthropoda; class Insecta; order Phasmatodea; family Phasmatidae; genus Clitarchus; species Clitarchus hookeri. The sequence continues at coordinate 163,148 of NQII01005243.1, read as the reverse complement.
CCTCGCTTGAAAAAGCGACCGACTCGGCGAGGGTCGGCCGTTTACGACGCGCAACTCCGGTAGCTGATGGCGAGGAAGGGAGAGAAACTGCTGTCGCATGTGTGTGTGGCGGGGCACGCCAGGTCGCTTGTTAGCCGGCGGTGTAGGGTGTCGCTCTGCCTTCCTCTCCTCACAGGACCTTCTGGTGACCACGTGGAGGTGCTCCGCGCCCCCACCTCCCACCCTGAACAAAGGTCCTTTTATAGAGTCCCCTCGGAGGCCACCCTTAGTCATGCGCCATTGAAAGAAGCGCCACGCCCCTACGGTCCCCCCATACTCCCTCCTGTTCCTGTCCCGACTGACGTATTTCTTGTCACTTCGGGGCGAGAAGAGGGTAGTCCTGACTCTACAGGGCCTGCGCCCACCCCCCTGCGCCCCTGTTGGGCTTTTGTGCGCCTGCCTGCCAGGAGAGAAGAAGGTCCTTTTTCCTTTTCTTTCACCAGAGGAATTCTTGGTCCGCCTCAGCGTGGGGCCATTACGCGCTACAATCGGGGCCAATAAAAGTCTCCTCTCCCAGCAGAGGAAAAGCACATTAGCATCGTCAATGAACGACCCTTCGTCGCGGCTTTGCCAGTCTTGGGAACCCCCCCCCCCTACACCATTTCCAACCATCACTTCTGGGGGCCGTTAGCGCTCAGAGGGTAGCTTCTCAAGGTGATTGGCCGCTTAGCTACCAGACCTTGGTACTGTTTCGCTCCCTCCCCCAACTCCTTTTAACTGTTTAGGTAGTTATAATTCTTATCGCCCTGCTGCGGCGCCCCATGGTGACAGCGAAACTTGAAATGGGTTTGAGAGACGTGCTTCCCGTCTTTGCTGCTTGTAGTAAGCCAAGAAGCGCGGGAGCGATAAGGGCTGCATTGCCCCGCGCAGGAAGTGCGCCATCGACACTAAGCGCAACGCTCTGCACTAGCGTGCTGTGTTCTCGTCGTGCTGCGTGCGCCTATGGGACTTTAAAGCGGTAACCTTATCATGTTATTGGTAGACAGCCTGTGACAAAATTCAATTCCGTGGCCTTGGGTATTTTTGTATGTATTTGACGTGTGTATTTTGAGATACAACTCTTTGAAAAAGCAGTTTGTAGTTATGTTGGAATGCTCCGAACTGGTGTGTGCAGCAGGCGTGACGTTTCGAAAGCACTCACCAGGCCTCGTCTGAAGTATGTTATTTTCGTGTAACAGCACATTCTGCTCAGATACAATAGTTTCGTGGGAAACTTTGTATTTCAAACATTCTGCAACGCTGTTCAAGCGTCGGGTAGGCGGTCCCATTAGTCAGAACCCGTGCCATTTCTCTTATTAATACAAAATGTTCCAGCATTTTTTATTTGCAATCGTTCGTTTCCTTTTGCGGATTTACAGTTACCTGGAGTACAAGTAGTCCAAAAATGTCTCGTGTACGGTGTGCCGTTGAAATCTGGATGAAGCGAGAAGTGAACTCCCGTTCAGATATGCGCTAAGCAAACCACGGAGGTCATATGGAACTCACGTAATAACGTAATGCAAACGCTGTGCTTTTTTAAAACTTAAATTGATAACTACTAATTTTCAATTTTGTTAATATAATCACATAAACGAAACGCCGTCGTGACTTTTTGGGTAACAGCGTACTTGGGAGGTAAAATTATTGGAATAGGTTTGATAACACATACGAAAATTAACGCCCTCTTTGAAAGCACTGCAAAATAGGCCGGATTCTCAGACGTGGCATACAAGTCGCATGTTGTTCCTGCATGTTATCAGGGTAAACGGGTGTATCTAAATTCGACCGACAAAATTCGGCTGCAGTTTAATCACGAAAGTAGACGTCGAAAACATATATACCGCCTATGGTCTAAATCGACTTCCAAGGGCGGTACCCGTCTTTGAAGTCGGACCTTACGCACAAGATTATTACATATATCGGAGAAAATATGTAAGATAGAACACTGCATTTCTGGATCACGTGTAATTGTAAAACAGTCTACAAACACCACAAAACCGGTCGCTGTCAACAAATTAATCCATGGAAAAAATAACGGTTGCCATTCGTATTGCGCGCCATTCGACAGGACGCGTTAGCATAAATGGAATCTTATTGTTGGGATATGAATTCGCATGATCAAATTGAAGAAAAAGGCTGCCTTGTGTAAACACCCGAACCCTCGCCGTTTTCGAGTAATTTGAGTTTGCAATTAAAAAAAAAATCATGTTCAAAACTTGGCAGACTGGCAACACGTACAACACCCGATAACGAATGGCTGCGAATATCAAAAGAGAAAAGATAACAGAGAGAAGTATCAAATAGTAGTGCTGAGAAAAACCGCAAATTACAATAAATCGAAACAATGGCTAATTACCTTACATCTGTCTGTGTGCCATTGCCATGGAGAGAGATTCGTTAGGGCGGAATTAATTTGGTGTGTCAAGCATTTGTAGTAAAGGTACAGCGGATACCACCGTAATGCGTGCAATAATATAGAGTTTACAGTAGTAATCGATAATTGTATGACAACATCAATGTCCATACCACAGTTACCAAATGTCTCTTCTGTGTAAGAATCGACTTGTGCTTGTGGTGATTGTTGATGAGATGTGTGTTGTGTATCGAATTTGTGAAATTGTTATCATAGCCAGCTCGTATACGAGGCTGGTGCCGGTAAACACCGTTTGTATACAGTTTATCACCACACGGATGCGTGGGGAATGGCGTCATACAGTTACACGGAGGATTAATTGCCTGTCATAATGGCTTACCGTGTAGGCCGCCACACAATACACACGATCGTCAAGTGGAGGTCCTTCGGCCTATGTGTCCTGTGATATGTTCAATCGTTTACGCAGCCGAAACTAGTGTTTAGTTTACTAGTGTTTAGCGGAGTGGAACAGAGGCTTAGTTGGAGTATCGCGAAGGATCGTTTTACATGGACAGAAATGGCTGACATTCACCTTGTGTATGGGGCTGCACAGTGCAAAAGTAGATCTGCAGCACGCATATACAGGGAAATGTATCCAAACAGACGAGTGCCACATCATTCAACGTTCACAGCCACTGATAGGAGGCTTCGCGAACAGGGGACATTTACGGTGAGTAAAAGACTCACACAGTGTGTTTACGTGACGTCACAGCGATCATTATACACTGTGAAACCGAGCGTACCTGTTCCAATCCCGTACATGTTACAGGTGTACAGGCCTAATACTGGCCATCCAAGGCCAGCACGGACACCTCACTTGGAGGAGGAGGTGCTGTGGAGTTCCATGCGTTGCCATCTACCAGCACGGACACATGAATGTGTGGAGAGTTGTGCACGAGCAGCTGCTCCACCAATACTGTCGACTGAAAGTGCACTATTTGAATGCTGAAGTCTACCCACAACGTTTACAGTTCGAGTGGTAGTGTTTACAGTGATGTGAAATAGGGTCACATTTCCCAAATGTCGTGTTGTTTACCGACGAAGAGCGATTCACAAGAGGATGTGTGTTGACGTGTCGTAACAGTCACATGTGGGATGAGGAGAACACTCATGCGCCCTTCATCCGCAATTACCAGGATAAATTTGGCTATAACGTATACTGCGGTATTGTAGGTGACAGTTTGATTCGGCCATGCATTTTGCCCGCTTGCTTAAATGCTGACCGGTACCTCGTGTTTTTGGAAGAGGTTTGGCCAGAGTTGCTTAAAGACATTCCACTTGGGATTCGACAAGAAACGTGGCTGCAGCATGACGGTGCACCACCGCACTTTGGTGCACATGTTCGAGAGAACCTTGACACCACGTTCCCAGCTAAATGGATAGACCNTTCCCGCTTGCTTAAATGCTGACCGGTACCTCGCGTTTTTGGAAGAGGTTTGGCCAGAGTTGCTTAAAGACATTCCACTTGGGATTCGACAAGAAACGTGGCTGCAGCANTGTTTTTGGAAGAGGTTTGGCCAGAGTTGCTTAAAGACATTCCACTTGGGATTCGACAAGAAACGTGGCTGCAGCATGACGGTGCACCACCGCACTTTGGTGCACATGTTCGAGAGAACCTTGACACCACGTTCCCAGCTAAATGGATAGACCGCGGTGAGCCGAGGTTATGGCTTGCGAGGTCCTCAGATCTTACACCGCTTGACTTTTGCTTGTGGGGAGCTATGAAGTGTTCGAGATACGAGACTCTAATAGCGTCTCTGGAGTATCTCGTCCCCAGAATACATGCTGCTTCCGATATCATAAGAACCACACCTTGCGATTTTGACAATGTTCGGCAATCGTGGCATCGTCAGTGTACACTCTGCAGCGAGTTTGGCGGCCGACAGTTCGAGCACCTCATCTAAAGCTCCTTTATACCAGGGTATTGCACTTCTATACATAATAAATTACTTAGTGAATTTACCTGGCATCCTCTTATTACTAAAACGTAAAAATTACATACCAGTGAACTGCCACTATACATCTGTTACCTCATATGGCTGATTTTTTTTTCAGTCCTATCCGTTATCTTGTCCATTTTGATATTCGCAACCATTCGTTATTGGGTGTTGTGCTTGTTGCCTACCTGTAAAGCTTTGAACATAATTCTTTTGAAATTGCAAACTCGAATTACTCGAAAACGGTGGGGCTTATATTGTTTACACAAGACAACCTGTTTCGACAATTCGACCATGTGGATTCATATTCCATCAATAGTGTCCCACATATGCTACGGCTTCATGTGGAATGGCTCGCAATAAGAGTGGTAACCGTTATTATTCCCATGGATTAATTTGTTGACAGCGACAGGTTTTGTGGTGTTTGTAGATCATTTTAAACGTACACATTATCCAGAAACACAGTGTTCCATCTCACAGATTTTCTTCTCTATCTTTAATAATCTGGTGCGTCAGGACCAACTTCAAAGACGTGTACCGTCCTTGGGAGTTGATTTAGACAATAGGTCGTATACATCTTTTCGACGTCTATTTTCGTGGTTAACGTGCAGTCGACGTTTGACGGTCGAATTTAGATACACCCTATATAAGAGAGAGAAGTGTGGTCTTTCGGCCTACTTGGAAAATTGTTACGCTGAGATGAAGGCGAAGTGAATAAGCGGCGGAACGAAACAGGAGAATAAATTGGAGTACCCTGGAAAATACTCGACGCTGCTCTGGTGCTCGTCACAATTTGCGCATGACAATCCCCGGTGCGTTGAGGCTTAACGCGCTTGCTATACAGGAAGTATCAGTACAGTGGTTACAAACTTTCAGGAGAGATAGAGTACACCTAGACGTTGGGAAATCACATGGAAATGCATGGTCGGAAACGCTCTCCTGGCGCGGTAGTGACGACACAATTGTGTTCTTTCCTTCCTGTGCTTGTCCCACTCTTTTGTACAAATAAATCTTAGTACAGAAAAAATGCTGGGAAGCCTTTGGCTGGTGTACGCGTTCTACGAAAATAAACATTTTTTCCCATCCTGATCGTGTCCTTCCTTTCTTGTGGTTTGTGTCGTCACTACCGCGCCAGGAAAGCGTTTCCAACCATGCATTGCTATGTGATTTCCGATCGTCTAGGTGCACTATATCTCTCCTGAAAGTTTGTAACCGCTGTACTGATACACCCTGTATACTTTTGAAGACTTCCACGACAGACATCAAAGGATAACAATTATTACAGACCGTGCTAGCAATACAGTATGTCTGTGAAGCTCGTGGATGCTGCGAAAATTGTCGTTCTAAATATGCTAACCCGCTGGAGAACTCATGTAGGAATTGGATGGGGAGAGAGAGTGTGTGCGTGTGTGTGTCAGAGAGAGAGAGAGAGAGAGAGAGAGAGAGAGAGAGGACGGGGGAAATATACCAGCGTTACTAACACTTGATTTAAATGTGTAATCTTACCTGGTACTCGAACCTGAATCTCCTTGCACCGTAGGCTGGCTCTCTAGTCTTTACTCTACGGTGGTCGACTACAGTGAAATGGTACAAATCCTGTGATAGCTTGATTACGAAACAATCGTGCTGCTGTTGTACCACTTTGGTTTGGCAGTATACGTAGCGATGAGGGAAACTGCACTATAGTATTAATTCGTTTTGCACTGTTGTTAAAATGATATGTTCGTTTACCATTCGAAACGTCGTTGGTTTGAGTCACACAAATATTGCATGGGTGTTATGTTTTCTATAGATTGGTTACATGAAAGTACATGAGGTTTACGGTTAATCGAACACTTCCGAAAACCCTGCTTAGGATCTACTTTCTTTCTCATTTAGAATCCTTACGCTACATATACGATTAACATTACCATGAACCGTTTACCTTTATTTGTGCGTCATCTATGTGGAAACCAGGAAAATTCTGGGAAGGTAAACGCGTTAACAACGTGCAAATGTGTGATCTTATTTGTATAGAACACAAATCCGTAGACGTCAATGTGCATTAATTTACATATTACACTCTCAATACGACTCATGTCTTAGAACGATTTTTCTTCACTTGCAGCCAACCTAGCTAGGAGCATGCGTGACTGAAATGCACTAGGCTACTACGGAGAGTTTCTTCAATATGTGGTTTCAAGAGTAGTATCTTTACCGTGAATGGCTTTGATCTTTAATGCTTTCCTTTAAAAAGCTCAAGCGGCACAACATCGGGGGCCATAAACGAGCACTTACACGTGGCAGCAAGATCTACACAAGTTTTTCAGTTGGCAGTCGGTACAAGAAAGGTTGGCAACCCCTGGCCTAGAACGTGCGTGTAGCAACACCGAAGTTATGTAGGAGTGAACTCAAAACTTCAGCGGCGCACGTGCGAAGGCTATAGCCAGGTCCGTAACAGGAGCTAACTATAAGTCAAAGTGCTTTAATTACTGATTCCGGGAGAGCGAGCCGTGCCCCAAACATCGCCGAAAAAAAAGGAAGCGAGCGCTCTTAAAAAGTGCCGATCAGCCGATAGATCTTGTCGCTGTTCCACATTAATTAGTCAATCAAGCTGCGGGCTCGCACCTCGCGCGATTACGGTCTGCCATCAATTTCCAGCGCGCTAATTGCGTGCCCGACTTCCCATTTCTGGCGTGCCGAGCGTACTTTTACAACTTCGCGGCTTTATGGAATACCCGCGCGCAAATATGCAGAGTCGCAAACTGCTAAGAAGTATGAGATCCGCGCGACGCGGCGAAGGGATGCAGACATTTGAAAAGTGGATTGCGGATATGCGATAGCACGCGAGTATAAACAGTTCGCGATAAACTGAACACTTCTCGAAATTCCTTTATTACGATCTACTTGCGTGCACAGTTGGTTTTATTGGTATCATGGGAGTTTTATATATAGTCTCTTGATCTTAAATTTATCTCCAATAATTGCTCCATGTAAAACTTCTTTTCACCGCGGCTTGTTCATAAGGTTATATTAGGACCCCTGTTGCGGAATACCACGGATTCGGCGAATTAAAAACGAACTATAACTGTAATTTATTCGCGGTTTCTGTACTCATTTGAATCAAACCTTTGAAAAATTATCCTATGTATGAAGTACTTGGCGGTTTACCAAGTAGGCCTATATGGTTTACCACAAGCGTTTTATACTTTTGTTAACATCAAAGTATCTATTTTTGGTTAAATTTAACTTTTCATATTTTATCTATAAATTATAATATTTCACTAATATGAATTAAAACAGGGATACAATAAGTGTGTTGGTAATGCCTAGTAAGAAATAGTTCTTATGCAAAGCGGTGCTCTGTCACTTTGGTACAATTTTCTAGATTCGTTATGCTTTGTTTGCACGAGGCGGTGAAATATACTGGACGTGTAACTTAAACAATATTTCAGAAAAGTTGGAAGTATTCGTGAATTGACTACACTTAATTTTTTGCTGACTTAAACGTTTGTTTATTATAGCTGAACCAGAGACCGCAATAAATATAATGTTACTCACTGATGTAATTTCGAATTAATTGTTCACTTGCTTCAAGTAAATTAAATGGAAATGATATTAATATGCCTTCGCCTATGCCAGTCTTTTTGGCTCTCCAGTGTATTATTACTAAAGACTGTAGTTCTCTCTGTATTATTTAGAACATTTGTGTTAAATTACGCGTATGGTATTTGTTTTAACATAATACACATTCAAAATGTAAAATTACCTAATTTTTGTATGTGTAAATTTACATTAATTTTTTTTATAGTGCATGCTACTCAGTGTGCCGGTTTAAATATATGCAGGTAGAGGCAGTCACACTGTGCAGAGGTTGATTTCAAAAGTGCTCAATTAACTGCCTATACCTACGACGGTCAGATTAAATAAATAATTTTTTTTAATGTCTGATATCAGCGGCGCAAAGTTAATCGTAAAGTTTTGAATCATGATGCGTGTTTATTGAATTAAAAATATATTAGTACGATGAAACATACCTTATATTACAGAGTTGTGTTGTATAATGTATTACAAAGTTATAGGCCTATTTATTTAAAAAAAAAATGCTGTGGTTAAAGACAAACTGAATGGCTTGTTGGTTAAATTTAGTTCTGAAAATAACTTGTCAAATAGCCGCGCAGGCAGATTGTTTTGCAATTATTTCTTAAGCTGCCTAAGTTCAAACATGCAAGAAAAATTCGTTGCGAGTTTTTAGAATATAGGTAAGTAATTTTTACAGCGGCAAGTCTTATATGTCGATAAGAATAGAATGACAATCGCCGTCTTGATATATGTTAACCATGTCATAGTTTGCGTCCCGATACGAGTTATTTCAATGCCTAAACCATTACAGAATTTCCTAGCAACGTATCTGTGAAAATACGGGTTATTTTCAGAAACAGTTTCTCCCATTATGACCGCCGGTCACGTTCGAGACGCTTTTTACCGCGATCGCTGACTTCGTGTGTGTATATTGTTTTTTTATTATTTAGACAAGATTAGAGCTAAGGCGGCTACGTAGAAACACTCTTAATTCAACAGTTACATGTTTAGTTAAATGTGCTATGCTTTGTATAAAATTTAACATTACCTGTTAACAATTTTTTACAAACTAATACCACTAACTGTAGTAGTATTAAAAAATTAGATATCAATATTTCATTACTACATAACACAGTGGTTTTTATAACTATGTATTGACTTTTGCTCCACCAATTCTGTTGTAACTTTAGCCTAAACACATGCAGAATAATAATAACGCACAACAACTAAACGACAGTGAACGTACAAAATACAGCAGCAAGTGACATGCAGTGAGTGAAATTGGACCAAGTACTTAGAAAATTGTGAATACACGACCAAGATGAACGGTCTCACGTTGGTCAGTAGTGCAGCAGGGTCGGGCGTCGCACGGTGAGCAACGTAACGATCCTGCACTGAGTCACGAACGCCGTACGTCCCGGACATCAGGCGTGTACTATACCGCACGGTAGTCAATACTGAGGACCACCAATGCACTCGTGGTTGCTGAAGGCGCGGGGACGGCACCGCGATGTGCCAGTGAGGTCCTGCGGCGTCAATTCCCGCCATTTCTAGCACAGCATACCCAACGCTGACGTGCGGCAAGATAATTCTCAACCCCCGTACAGATCGCGTCATACAACTGGCTCTGCAGAATTTGGATACCGTTCCCCGGCCTGCCAGGTCTTCAGGTATGTCACCCCCAGTTGAACACGTATGGGATATAAGACGACGTCGACCACCTGCCCGAACACAGGCTGATCTACGTTGGCAGTGTCGCAGGAAGCATGGTGGCATGAGTCACTATCCGCTACCTGCCCGATGGAATGCCTCGTCGCTTCGCAGCCTATTCAGCCGCAGGAGGAGGCCCTACCCCGTTACTGACTGCGTGCTTCGCAGATGCTTATCAACGCACCCGCTATGCGGGAAAGACTAATAACGCTTAATTTATACAATCGTGTATCAGCCGGTGACGGTTTTGATTAAGTTTCACACAAGGAAAGATGGTGTAGCAATTCTCATGTCCAGCAGTGTAATTTTCAACATTCAAATGCATAACAATGCCTCGTATATTGCCAGGAAGATTTTCTAGCAGTTACAATCTTTGACCATGAAACAATTTTTTATTGTGTATTTTATCCGTATACAATTCAGCTTGTAGACATTATATATGGTTACTTTTTCCTAAGATAATTTTGTTTAGATCGCATGGTTTTTGCAAAATTACTTGTCAATGTCAAAACTTTACTGTTCTTCTAATGTACTTACAAATTAAACAAACCAAAATGTATCCAGATAATTTAACAAGGGGAGCTTAAATGTATTATTTCATTTCAAGGNCTTACAAATTAAACAAACCAAAATGTATCCAGATAATTTAACAAGGGGAGCTTAAATGTATTATTTCATTTCAAGGTATGCTCGACGAAAGTTATCTTACGGTAATTCAGGGGCAGCCACGAATCAAAAATGTGCGAGAAATTTATTTATTTTCAGCAACTTTTTGAAATTGCAGAAACTTATTTTCTTGTACGATTTTATAGACGTCGTGAAGTAGCTCGGCATCTTCTTTNCAACTTTTTGAAATTGCAGAAACTTATTTTCTTGTACGATTTTATAGACGTCGTGAAGTAGCTCGGCATCTTCTTTCATCGTCAACCATCTCATTTCTGTACGTAAGATAGTTTTCATTATTTGTACATTTCTAAAACAGCGAAATTGTGATTCTGACCTGTATGCGCTCAAAAAACTTTTTTTTTTTTTCGCGAGGAAAAAGTAATCACTAAAAGCGTAATATTTAAAGGTTGAACAATATGTGGTACAAATATAAAATAACGATTTTTTTTTNAAAAGTAATCACTAAAAGCGTAATATTTAAAGGTTGAACAATATGTGGTACAAATATAAAATAACGATTTTTTTTTGTGGCCAATGCTTTTAAATTTTGATAAAATTACTTTTGAAGTCACCTAGTTTCATGGTGTGATACTGCAACGCGGAATGCAGTAGTGGCGAACGGAGCACAATCATCTTTGTGACTCGCGGGGAAAGCACCTTAACCAACCTACCTTCAGCTTCGTCCAGTGGACAATCCTAAGTGGTCGCGACAAGCCATGGGGGATAAGGGGACCCTNAAAAGTAATCACTAAAAGCGTAATATTTAAAGGTTGAACAATATGTGGTACAAATATAAAATAACGATTTTTTTTTTGTGGCCAATGCTTTTAAATTTTGATAAAATTACTTTTGAAGTCACCTAGTTTCATGGTGTGATACTGCAACGCGGAATGCAGTAGTGGCGAACGGAGCACAATCATCTTTGTGACTCGCGGGGAAAGCACCTTTACCAACCTACCTTCAGCTTCGTCCAGTGGACAATCCTAAGTGGTCGCGACAAGCCATGGGGGATAAGGGGACCCTTACTTTGAATTACTGAACCGTGACTCGTTTTACACGGTCCCGAAGCGCGAAGCAAATTATCACAAATAGTCCGCAAACCGATTCTCCACATGTCTCTCCGCGGATTTTTTTTTTTTTTTTTTTCGTTGCGTTGAGAAATTTTAGGGCGATTAAGGTGGATCGATCATCTCGTTCTTCAGTTGAATTACCTTTTACACCTGACATTAAAAATCAAAACTTATTGAAGCTCACAGGTTATACATCTCGTTTGCGGGTAATTAAGCAATTTTGAAATCAACAAAAAAAAATCCCTGCTCGTAACTGCGTATCATTTAATGCAAACACCAGCTAGAATACTATCGGCAAAGTTGGCTGCGAAACATGAAAAGAGAAAGTAAAATGTGGACGCTGAATAAATTTTATTTTATTTCCGCTTTAATTGTGCTCGACGGTGTCAGAATCGGCATATTTATAGCATATTTACATGTAAACAATTTTTGCAGTTTCCCTTGATGTCCGCATGAATAAAAATAAATGTTTAATGCCGATTTTTTTTACGTGCAGGGGAAGGACACAAAACGGCTAGAGAATTAGATCCTTCGCAAAACTGTCAAAAACGCTCACTTAACAGCGAATAGTCTACATAACAGAATTTCAGAAAATTGTACCGTTTCGCTGAAATCCGTTACTTCTCCTGTGAGACAAAAAATATAAGAAATATTAGGGGACATTGGTGACTTCGTCTTCGACGAAACTGAAGACGGGGACATGCCACTGTCTTCAGTCATCAAGGTCTTATAGTATTTTCTGCTATTTTAAAATCTTCTAAAATTTTTTTTATAATATTATTTTGGTTTTAAGCTGTTGTTCTGTGCAATTTAAAAATGTTCTAAAAAAATTACTATTATTTTTTGTTTCAAGCAGTAGAGTTTGTTCGAGATGGTTGCCAAAGGTCAAGGTCACATGATGCCATCCAAGGTCAGGTTAAGGTCAAGTGGGCATGTTGTCATTCAAGGTCAAGGTCATGGTTGCTTGTCATGGGTCCTGCTGTTGTGAGCGAGTCAAATGGATTTTCTCATAGTGTGGCCATGAACGAAATATAGGCCCCCCCCCCTTTTCTTTTCATCCCTAACGTAGATGTCGTCCGAAATGGTGGTCAAAGGTCAAAGTTAGGTCGTAAGACATCATGGTTCCTGCTATTGCGAGCGGGAGCAAATGGGTTTTCTCACAGTGTTCGCAAGTTTTTCTTAATCCTTAAAAATAGTAGCAGGGTGCGCTCTCTCACTTGCTGATCTTCTCCTGGCAGCAGGAGCCAGTTTATCCGTCCTGACAAAGGTAGCGGTGGCTGTTGCCGATGTCCTCACATGTACCATTGTTGCACAGTTCCTCCTTGCTCATTGCGAGTGGGGGCAAACGGCTTTTCTCAGAGTGTTCGCATGTTTTTCTTCATCCTTAAATATACGTACATGTATATAGTATTGAAAACGAAATAACTTCTTTACCTTTCTTGGTATAACTGAATTCCTCTCGTAAAGGGAAGTGCATTAGTGACTCGGCCGGTCTGCCACCGTGGAGCCTGACTCGACTCTCGACTAGTGTATGTACCATCCCTTCGACTCGATGAGACCTGCTCGGCGCCTACACCGACGGTCGACCGCCTGGCTACCTTTCAGATTCCCGAGATGTAAGTTGGCTGTAATCTGAATTTGATGGTTTTATTCCGGTCGGTTCGTAAGAAAATCGTTTGCTGTCCCGTTGTACTGACCAGGATGGTCTGGTATAGCATCGTCTAAAGCAGTGTACAGCACCCGACACTTGTGCAATATGTGCTGGTTGGTCAGTGCTTATAAATAGTTTCCATTACATTTTATTTTTTATATCTGTTTGCATCGGTAAGTAGCAGTGTCGACCTTGTCGCTCCCCGTGCTTCTCGACTCTGTCATAGTATTTTATTGTACTCTAATGTGACATACGTTACTCGTTACTCGCACAATATGCTTCGGTTGGTAAGTGTTTATAACTATTTTCCTTTGCAATTTTTTAATATCTCATCATTCATATGTACCAGTGTCGTTGTTTCTTGCATGACCACTGGTTTTGATGCATGATGTTTAGTGGCAAGCAAAAGAACACAGGTTTTACAAATCGTGTAATGCGTCTTAAAATTATCACCGCTGGTAAATAGTGTACTGCAATTGTCATATTGTAGAATTTTTTTTTAGGTTGGTCCTTGTGAACACAAGCTCTTTTTCCCATTGATGGGCATTCCTACATTGTACTTAAGTTTTCGTCATAATAGCAACAATGATATCGCTGTTATATACTGTAGAGCTATAGGGCATTATTTTTTTTTAAGTATAGGTTTGATACGACATCGTGCTCGCAGCGCTCTTGCATCTATGTTGATCCTTTCTTGTTTATTTATGCAACATAATATTTTCATGTATGGGTCGGGTTTATATGTTGCACGAGGTTCCCCTCAACACCATTGTTAGGCTGATGCGGTTTAATGTGACCTTCAGCCCTCACAGTTAAACCATACCGCTGCAGTCCCCCTGTGCTAACGGAACCGTCGAGCTGCAGCCTTCATTGGCGGTTGGAACGAAACCTCTTGCATCTGGCATTTTTTGAGCTACTTGCAGCGAGTACTGCATGCATGGGTGGGTTTTCTGCATGCTGTAAATCGGAATTCGATCATAAGTGTCGACACCAGTGATCCTAGCGCTCACCATCGGTAACGCAAACGTTGTTGGCATCCCCCTTGACAGGTGACAGGGCAAACGAAGATGGTTGAAGATCACGGCGAACCTAGCAGAGGATGGCCGTGCACTCTAGCGGTCGACTGGGAAAACAAAGATGGCGAGAGCATGTGTGCGTATTGCTCAAGCAGCCGTAGGAAGGGACCTGAGTTTGGGACTTGACACTATACAAAATATTAATTCTCTTTCAGACTTAGACAAAATCTGATAAAAAAAAATACTAGTGATTGAGGTGAACGTGATATTAGTGTGGGTTAAGATAAATGAATAACATAAAAGTAATTTATACACTTGACCTTTATTTTACAGACTTGTCATAATAAGAATACATATTAATATTTGATACATGCTCAACTTATTTCTCATTCGAGCAAAAATTAATGGTGACTGTTTTTGCAGAAAAAGTTTTGCTGTGAGCATCTAAGACACACTTATTTGCATGTACCATACAACAGTTATCACATGGGTAAGTCTCGTAGACGATGGAAAATGGACAGTTACTATCTTCATGACATTTGGCACTGGGTGCGGTCAGCGAATGCTGTCCCACAATACTTGTACTCGCTTCCCGATGGACGACAAGCATTTCTTTTGCAATTATTGTAATGCCTATACAGTTTATCACTGCGGGTAAACACAGCATCGCAGTTACCACAGTGGAATGCCCTGTATGCCAGGCTGAAAATGAAATAGCCACTTTCATGTCGGCGTGCATTACAACTTTTACTTAAAGTATTTTCACAATCGTAACATTGATACCGTACTGCTTGCAGCGACTCTTCAGGGGCCCTTGCTGTTGTCTGTGTTACAGATAGTAAGTCTTCTAACATTGATACCATTTTCATACTGTAGAACAGTACGCGATCGCAGTAGTAACATTAATACCGTAATATTTGTAGAGACTCTTCAGGGATCCGTACTGTTGACGATGCCAACATTGCTACATATGGTAAGACTTCAACCATTGATATCGTCTTCGTATTGTAGCAGAGTACACGATTGCAGTAAATTAATGTGGTCTTAATGATCTGCTTTCCACCACCACACTCTCCAACGAAATGACATCCGTTTTTACACGATGCTCGCTTGTATACTGGTCACACATCATGCTAGTTTACATTGCCCGTCTCGGGTTGCCTCAGTAGAGGACTGCTGGCTGTGTGGTGCAAACATCAGCATGGTTGCTGGATTGAAATATGTTTCATTATCAGGTCGATCGCTGTCTAGCCTGCGAAGTTAACAATTCGACCTCACAACTTCTTTACATTCGTTGATCTTTCAGTGTTGGAGGAATATGAGAAAACATCAAGAGAAAGAGCAGGCGAGAGGGAACGGGCGTGGCGGAGAGAGACTGGAAAGAATGAGAGAAGTTGCATGACAGGGCAATGAACTCTAACATTCTTCATAGATAATGGATGGTGCTTGCATGGAATGACAGAACGTGACGTGAGTCTCAGGGTAACATAACCCCTAAAACCCTCAACCCCTCTCCCCCAAAATGGTGTCACTTAGTCATATTGTGGGTCATCGGTGGAAATTGTGCAAAAGTCTGCTGCATTGTGCAAAACACATTTGTTGTGAAAAATGTTGCCGGTTTTTAGGGAAAATTTTTAGACAAATTCTGGCGATTTTTGCCGTTTTTGAGGGGGAAAAAGGAAATTCCGACGAAAAAAAGGAAAAACTGGCCTTGTGACGTCATCCAAGATGGCTGCTGGCTTGTCCCCTTGTCCCCACCAGGACGCCAGGTGACGCGTGACGCATAACCGGCTGTTTCTAACTACTATCGCGTATGTACAATTTGTTGAGAGAGGACCCACATCTCAGGCCATGTCTCAATTTAAAAGTCTGAGTCTTGCAATTTTTCTCACGTCATGTGAAGCCACCTTAACAACGCGGTGTTTAGCGTCAACGGTGGTGAAGTGACATAGAAGAAGCAGAGGCAATCTCGGGGGAGGCGGGAGTGCCGGCAGGAAACCCGCAGAACAACTTCAACGCACCGATCATGGAATCCGGGTCTCCTTTGTGGAAGGTCCGTGCGCACATCTATGTCACCTACTCGGCTCCATGAATTATTTCCGCGAATTGGACACGGCAGACGAGCGAAAAGTGAGAATCACGTGAGTGTGAGCGCGGAGAAGGGGGAGGAGGATAAAGCTGACAAGCGACGCCTGTGCGTGGTAATGAGGTTACGCCGTCTGTGCCGAATGTGTAATTCATGCAGATGCGACAGCGCAATTTGACGCCAAGTCGAACAGGGAGAACACGGCTACATTCGAGAGTGTCGCGCGTAAGGCCTGAGCTACTCACGTGTCTATTTGCAACGCCGTCTCACACAGGTGCTACATTTTAAACGACTTTGAATGAGTAAAACCCTAACGTGTTCTCTTCCTGCCTCACACAAGCACGCTTTCCAAGTTGTAGACACTGAAATTAAATATATTACTCCAGCAATTTAAATTTTTTTCTGATGCCACACTTTACTGTAATTTCTATGATATAGCTACATCTGATGATCTATGCGTTCAATTAAATCAATTTGATATGTAGTTTATGAGCTTTAGAATTGTTAATTAATTTAAATTATATGATCTTCAATCTCTGTGTTAAGATATTATATTTCCGTCTTAGGTTCTTTATAGGTTCAGCACACCTATATGTATGTTTGGTCATACGGATTATGATATGCATGATTGCGCTATTCTTATATAAGTTACCTAAACATGTGCATATACATATATCACTGCTAAAGATTCATAACTATTAACAACAGACGAATTTTAAACATTTTATACATTTGATTAATATTTCCTCTTCGCCTCTGGTAGACTCAAGTTACGTATTATGAGTTTTATGTCTATGCATGCATATAATAGGTCATATGAGCAAGGGAGGGCATTCAAACCAGTGTAAATAAAGTAGAAATAAGTGAATACAGGTTAAAAAATTCTTTTGAAACATATCTTGCAGATAAATTTTTACTTACATGTATTTTAAAATATTTCATTCAAATATTCTAATATTTTCGGTTTACTTGTTTGGCTCAGGATTTCGACATTGTTTTATCCATTGTTAATGGCAGGGTCACTTTTCATTGTCGTTTCAGTGCTTGTCATATCCCACCATCTGTATCACTGCAGTGGTCGCCTTATTGTTGGGCCAATGGCTCCCATCTTCAGAAACGTGGGGTTGACAATAGGTCAATTGCACGGTTATAATAAACCCACTAATAAAGTATAACGCAAGTTTTGATATATATAAAAACAATCAAGTTTTAGTAGCTATTAAACTGCACGCCAAGAGTTACAAAAAATTTAGCGCACAGATGACTAAACGAAACTTGTTAAGTGTTGCATTTGACGAAGTTGAATCTTTCCAGTTAAAAACCTATAAATACTTTTGTTAACAAAGGGAGACGAAAGAACAACAACCTCTAACACTTTTCGATGTTCGATACACAGAAACCCGTCAGCTTCTTCCTCAAGCTGCGGAAACCAGTATTCTCTACGAATCCCCAGAGTTCTTCCTTACGTTTACTGTGTACTGATGCTTGCCACAATCATGTGCGCATTATTTTTTACTACATCTACACACACTGTTCATGAATTTAATTAATCACATAATGAAATTTCAACTTAAAAATAATATCGTCAATATTGTTTACGAAAAAGAAGTCATATTTTTTTTTTGTGGATCCTAACCATGGACTTAATACAGAAAGTGAGAAAAAATAATGGCATAAACTCAGGAACTATACCTTTATTGGCTAGAATTAGTCCGGAAAGACAATTGGAAAAATTATTCGGCCGTGCAATCCATTGGAATAGAACCCTCGATGTACATAATTTTCGCTACCGAACTGCCAAACAGGCTTGGCAGAACACGTATGATTCTGGAACCTAAAAATGTTATACATACTAATTACTGTGAATTGTACGTTGATGAGACTTATTACCGACTAAAATGCTTATGTCTGGACAAAGACGGCAGGAGGTATTAACTCCAAACTCTCCCATCCGTCAGGATCTAGAACATTGAGCAATCTCTGCCAGATAGGTGTCACATCCTTAAAACCAACCGTTTTCAGATGAAACTCGGTAGAGACGATTTTATTTAACCATTTTAGTCCCGAATTAATTTTTTGAGCTCAGGTGTTGCAATCGTTAAATTTTGTGATGTGAGGTGTGTCTGTATCGAGCGTGCTTCTCGCAACTAGTGAACAATGCACTGCGTGTTCACTGATGTTTGTCACAAATGACAGGTGCTGAAACTTGAAACATATCAGGTTTCTCACAAGGAAGACGCTGCCACTGATTCGTTGTTATGTACAGTACAAACCATAAATATCCATCATGTGCAACTCGTCCTCGATCATGGACATGGGCACTGAAAGGGTTAACATTATTTCAGTTTCTCTACACTGGAAAAATGTGCCAGATGATGTCGCTAGTCGTCGGGTTTTCTCGGGGTTCTCCCGTTTCCCAAGCCTTTCAGTTCCGGCGCTGCTCCATACTCACCTCGCTTCCCCTTCATCGGCTCTCTAGATGCCGATGTTAAGAGCCGCTCAAAGCTCTCCTGTCCACTCTACAGTAAATTTTTTTTTCCAACCAAAATTTGTTTCCTTCTTCCTTTTTCCAATAGTTCCTCTGCTATAATCGTCGAACACCCTTAGTAAGGTTTATTCTACACAGGTTAGGAACAAAACGGGTTTTCTTATGGGAGAGTTTGGCATAGGGAAAATTTCCGCCGCTAGATGCGTAGAGTTCCACAAGGAAACTTCTAATTAAAATTTTAAGCTACTTGAATAACAAAAGAGAAAGATTTTACTTAGTTGTGTAGTTATTATATACTTGATTCATAATTATTGAAATAATTTTGTTTTTTAACGTAGTAAATGTAGAAAATCCGGTACATATGCGACATTAACACTTACCTAGTGGAGAAAGATTTTAGTTTCCGAACTGAAAGCATTTAGCTTCCCAACCTGAGTAGAAAATAAACCTTACCCTTACTTACTTTATGTATACATATAAATATATATACATAAATATAAAATTGCGCGCGCGTGTGTGTTTGCTTGCTATTCGGTTACCTTACACTTAAGGGCTCCGCCGTGCCGCCTGCCTGCAACTATTTTGCGCTTTCGATACCACCAAACGCGTGAGCTCTAAGACCTACTCTTGCTCACCCACCACTTGCCTCATCGCCTTTATGAGCAAGACGCACAACTTGCGCGCAGTTAGACGACTCGCCTGAATGTGACTTTTAAGCGGCACATTAATAAAGATAATATGACGCGTGTCAAAAGACAACTATATGCATATCCATTCACGGTTACTTCACATTTTTCATACGCGTTGCTAAATTTCTACTTCAATGATATCCCTCCACCTCGTGCAAACTAAGTTTAACTAAGCCAGGAAAATCACACCAAAGGACAACGCTCCGAATTCGTTCGCACACAGTTATAATAATATTTTCCATGCGAACTATTTTCTTACTAGTCGTTACCAACATACATGTTTTCTCACTGTTTTTATTAATATAATTTTTTTTAATGAAGCATTATAATATATAAATAAAATATGCAAAAAAATTTTAATTTCACCGAAAAAAAGTTACTTTAATGAACACACGTATAAAACTCTTGTCTTGCGTGTCATATTTAGGTAATAACTATAATGTGTGGGGAGATTTTCATAGATTCGATTCAAAAAGTGNTTATTTTTTTTAATGAAGCATTATAATATATAAATAAAATGTGCAAAAAAACTTTAATTTAACCGAAAAAAGTAACTTTAATGAACACAGGTATAAATCTCTTGTCTTGCGTGTCATATTTAGGTAATAACTATAATGTGTGGGGAGATTTTCATAGATTCGATTCAAAAAGTGTGAAGAAACCGCAAAAAGGCTATATAAAGTTTCTGTATGGAAAATTTAAGAGCGTGCATCACAGCAGGTCGAACTCAGCTGCCGTATAACATCTGCGTTTGTGTGTGCGCGCGCTCACGCCATAAATGGGAATAAAAAAGGGGTAGAATAGTGTCAGTTTAGCACTCTAGTTTACGATACCAAGCGGCAAGTCGCTTCGAGTCATCAGCTTACAGCATTCCTGAGCACCTCTAATATGCTAGAAGTGTAAGCAGTGCGCTCGTTCTCGAATGTTTACTCGAAATTTTCCGCGGCGACGATGGACGACAAAGCGACAAAGTTTCTTGTTAACGGAAAGTTGGTCCTATTAGGACGGAATGAAGATTTGTGCACAATGCTTATCTTTAAAACCATTTCACAATGGTCGGAAAATGTAATTATTAATTATGTTTTTATGGAATTGTCAATTAATTGTACATCAATATTGAACACTTTCATCCTGTATGAAGACTTTACCTCCTTTACTGTTGGATAAGAAATGATCCACGTTCAATAATAACTGCAAAATCCCCCGAGTCCTGGCAAACTGCATCAATGATTTCACTAGCATGTGCTGCACGCTCTTAACAGTAAAAACAATTCTTTATACAGCGGTTTAGGCCTCTACCCATAAAAAAAAATCCTTGGTGTTGAAACGTAATCTTGAGACCGGTCTTTGTCCACGAAACGTTCCTAAAATGCTTTTCGTGTTTAGGCATCGCTAAAGAATACCCGGTAGTTTTCTAATCACGTGTTTGCGTGACGTGTTTCAAGCGCCAGCTGGGCGGAGCCCTTAATCGTCTGTTGCCGTCTGCGCAATGGAGGACGGAAGTTTGCGGCGCCGATCTCCCTGACACAGCAGCGTGGCTCCTGGCTTCGCGGATTTGCACGGTTGTCGCAGCGAAGGACTTTTCTCCTCTCCCCAATTCCCATGCCCATCTCCAACGTCTTCTCCTCGGCGTCCCCGTGGTAATTAAACTCCTGTTTTGATTTCAGAACCTGGGACTTTAAAATTGAAGTTGGCAGCAGCGGCGACCGCGAGCAAAGAAGTTCTGTGGTGATATTCAAGGTTGAAGGGTCGGAGGGTGTGGGGGGAGGGGCTTCATTGAGAGGGTGCTACGTGCTCGCGACGTGCCCTGTTGGTGAAGACCCCCGTCTTANCGTGCGCTAGCTATAGAGAGAGACGGAGCATGGCGCACAATCACGGCGCAGACGAAGAAAGAGACAGCGTGCGGAGATTAGATTTCGCCGGTTACGTTCTGAAGCTATGTGCCCGAATATCCGCTTCCTGATTACATGAATAGCTTAGGCAGGGAAAGATAAAAAAAAAAAAAAGAGGGAACATGAAAAAAAAAAACAACTTTTCTTTTTCTCTCTACCGGATATGAATATTGAAGGAATACACAGAGCAGAGGGAACCTTGGGAAAAGATGAGTTTTTTAAACAAGAGTGAATTTTTATTTTCCATTGCGAGAGGAAAATGTTTTCCAACGTATCTGGAATTAAAAAATACCTTGGTGGCAGGGAAAATTCCTTGATCTAGAAATATTTCTTACTCTTCCCTTGTAGATTATATCTAAACGTTATCTCTTCTCTGGAGAGAGTGCACAATTTCGCCAAGATACAAGGATAACTCATTTAGTAGTAGTTCGTGACACATATTTCGTGTCTACGTATTGTAACAACGATAACAGGAAACAAAGTTTTTCGCTATATTATTATCATCATTGTTTAATTTCCTCCGAGCAGCCATAATGTCACATTACCTGTATCTAATTTTGGTGATTGGTGTATTTACATATACTATTGTTTAGCTTTAATCTACATATTTTTTAATAAATTTCACTTAATGTCGCACAGAGTAATCATTTTTCGTGTCACTTTATTAAAACTATTTTTATCTATCAGCTCGAACAGCTTGGTCGTAGTAAGTCAATGGAAAACAGTTCAAAACGCTAGAGTTATTCATTTTGGCGTCTCCATTCTTCGAGAATCAAACCGCTTTTAACTTATATAAGAGAATGTTGAGTATATTCACAAAAATGTTTTTCTTTCATTTATATATTAATTTGTATATCCAAAATTTGTTGGCATTTGCTACGAAGCCACTTGCGTGGAAGCATCATCGACAGTAGGGAGTGGAGTGGAGTGGAGAAATTTGGTCTTGAGAGTCGATGAGGGTGAAGTGAGGTGAGTATGGAGCAGCGTCGGAATGCAAGGGCGGGGGAAACGGGAGATCCCCGAGAAAATCCGGCATCGCTCGGCACGATTCTCACATGAGAAAATCTGGACACGACCCCGCAAGGAGTTGAACCCGGTTTTCCTAGGTGGGAGGAGAGTTTTCTGACCAGTACACCACCGCGGCCCCCGTAGAAAGTAGGGAATAATGTGTTTCTTGTAACAGGCATTTTAGTTTATTATTTCCTAGTACTGGCATGATTAGTTTGCCAGTTACAATGTGCTTAGAATTAGATGACTGAAAACTTGATTATATTTAGCTCTTCTCGTCACAACAGGCAAATTTTATCGTGTCCCAAGAAGCAATTATTTATGTACATGCATTTATACATTTTGCGTACAGGATATGAAAGTGGTTGTAGGAAAACGTACAAACGGTAATGTATTTTAAATGTAATCTAAATAGAGATAACGGATAATTTTTCTTTTGTGCACTTTTGTTGTCAAACGTACAATTTTTAATTTAAATTGCATTTTTGGGAAATATTCATTTAATTTGTATAACGAATGTTACTCATAAAAATTAGTTTCAACTGGTACTTACACTTAGGAAAATGAGGGAGAGATCAGAACATGATTTCAAAAAATGAGCGAATCATTTGATTGGTCATTAAGTGGCTGTTCGCGAACTCCGAGCTGCGACAAATTACGGACGATGCACGCCAATGTTTGCGCCGTACACGCTGCATGTTCACTCTGAAACACGGTTAGCGCTCGGGAAAACAGCGAGAAAATTTCTCCGGTGTATGTGAGTGGGTAAAAAAAAAAAATATTCCCCCGCCACTTGGGACGATTGAGTTATCGCCGTAACACGAGCTATAAATCGGTGAAATGCCCGGGAAGGAAGGGGGGGGGGGCGGTGTTGACAAGCACCAAAACTGTCGCTTGGTAGAAAGTGTTTATACTGGTGTCTGAAGGGCCAATTTACTACTTAAGTAAACACAGGGCGATTGGAGTTCAAAAACAATCTAGTTTTATTATTCCTTTCACAGGTTCATCGACATACAAGTTCCCTAGACAACTCCCTCCCGTTTAGGTACGTGGATTACTTATAGTTCGCGTCGTGGGGGGGGGGGAAATCTTCTTCGTACTTGCTGGGTGATTCCAGATATTCGTAGCACTCGCGGAACACTACTCAGGGTCCTTTACATACGCTGGATGACTGTACTTATCTGTTCGGCTGTGCTGGTAGGTGATTCTGCAGTTGAGGTCAGGTGACCTGGAACTGCAGGCCTCTGCGTCTGGTGTCGGCTCGTTCTCCTGGACTCGCTGCGCCTCTCCGGATTCTCGTCGGCCGGCCTGCCGATGCGGACTCGCTCCGCGCTCCTCGACGCCCGTCCGCTGACTTCGTCTCCTGCTCCCGACGGCCCGACTGACCGCGTTTCTTCGGGCTCCTCCGGTTTTGTAGGTCCTCATCGCCATATTGAACTGCCCCCGCCACTGCCGGTAGCCGCGGACCGCCGTGTTCCCCTGGGGAATCACCCGCGGGCGTGTACTCCAGCTCTCCGCGCTTGGGTCCAGCGTCTGCTGTTTTGTTTGAGTCGCCAAGTTTCTGCACTCAGTTCCGTCCGTGCGGAAATAATTGAAGGCGTCCCTAGTCCTCCGGCTTGGCTGCTATTATTTCCGCCCGCTATTCCAAAAGCTCTCAGGGTTTCATATTGTGGTCAACAGCCTGGGACAAATCGTAGTCTCGCCATTCCTGCCTGCTCGCGGAATCTGGCGTCTGTCCCTCTGTTCTGCCTCGAGGTTTGTTGTTCTGTTCGTCGTCGTGTGAATGCTTCGGGATCTCCCCCTGGACGCTGCACTCGTGTTCTTCCTGATGCCACCCGCTACCGTGACCTCCCCATGCCGATGGTCGCTTCGTCCTAGCGCTGTCCCTTTTCGTCATGGTTGCCGGCCCTAAATCCTGACTGACGTACCCGCCTGTGCTTCGCTAGAGCTTGAGTACGGACGGATAACATATAGGGACGCCGCAGGCGTCAGTGTGGGGCTGTGTCGGTGCAGACGGTAATTCGATGCAGAGCACAAGGGAGAATTGCGTAGCAGGTGAAACCGAGGACAATATTTCCCGAGCATTCGATTGTATAGAAACGGTATTTTTTTTTAAATACGACCTGCTGTCTGGCTCGTGTATCCAGGAGCCAGTCCGCTTGTCTGCTAATTAAGCACGTTATAAGCAAAACACTTTATTATGTTACTTGAGTACTAAACAAGATACTAGATCAAGATACTATACATCATTTCCGGATAGTAATATTATACCGAATGTAACAAAATCCAACACTAAATATTCGAGAGACCATAATGAAGGTTTTTTTTTTTTTAACAACCATTAATATTGCATACACTTATTTGAACACCCCATGAAGTCAAAGCGCAATGTCTGAGCTGTGACACCACGCAGACAGTAAGTTGCTGTGCGTTGACAGCTGAGTGGTGAAAAAGTATACATGGCCTTAATTAACAGATACGCTCTTGGTTTATGGTATATGCAATGGCAATTAAAGAGCTGCCATACGTTCTTATGCGGAGCGATTTCCTGGACGGCGTATGCCAAACCATCGTGCGTTTGTTGCTTGCGATTGATCGCAGCTTGCGCGCGAAACCGGTTCATTGCGGTCACTGAACACATACTCAATGTTGCAGGAAGAGGTGTCAAAATGAGTGCTCGTAATCATGGGTTATTGCCATCCGTTTTATACTGCACACTATCAATTTAGCAATGTTCGTTTTTGGGTCCACGCAGTCGACGCTTTCCGTCTGCGCATAGTTCGCACACACCCGAATTTCAGGAGGAAGTTTTGGTACAGGTCTAAAACAATCAGTCAACAAGCTCACGACATGTTACGCAGCTATTGAATGTTGACCATATGGCTGCTTGGTGTGTGCGGCACGAACCATAGCTGTGCCCATTTCATCCGCAAGGGAAGCAAGCAATTCTACCGAACGACTACCATCGTCGGGTTGAGTTTTGTCAATGGTACCCGCAGAGATGTGCCTTCCACCACGGCGATCCGGGTTCGATCCCCAGCGGGTTCACTCCCGGATCCTCGCATGTGGGAATCGCGCTGGACGATGCCGCTTGCCGGCGGGCTTTCTCGGGGTACTCCCGCTTCCCCCGCCCTTGCATTCCAGCGCCGCTCCATTCTAGGGTCTCACCTCTGCCATGCCCCGGGATGACGGTCACCTACGGGTCCCAGCTGGAAAGACCGTCTCTCGGAGGGTGTTGCCTTGCCCTGGGTGCACTCCCCACACGCCATTATTATTATTATTATTTATACCCGATATGGAATAGCCAATTTAAACAACTGACACCTGTGGACAGATGGAAAACCTTGCGCCAGCTTCGCACGTTCCCACCAACAAACATTTGCAGTCAACACGTGGACAGGTACTCTTGGGGACAAACTCGTAGGGTCGTTCATGCTGCCACTACGTATCAATGGTAAATTTCACCTGTAGTTCCTGGATAACGCATTGCCTGAAATCCTCTAAGACATTCCTTTTTGATATTCGACGTCGGTTGAGGTTTCAACGTGATGGCGCAACTCGTTATTTCTCTCGAGACGTCGGAAAGCATTTGAACCGCAGATTAACACTATTTAACGACCACATTTGTGTTTCAATAATCGAATTTATAATGGGCAACAAAATATCGATGTTTGTTTCTGCCATGAGAAAAACATTATTTGCAATTAAATATTCTACAGATTTTTTGAAAATAATAAAATACACAAATGATTAAAATGAGACCAAACCCCATATGAAAACTGTGAAACCCTGTAACTTCGGGCCCTTGAGATCCGACGAGGGTGAAGCGAGGTGTGTAAGTTTGTAGACACGCTTATTCAGCAAAGATGTTAACCCCAAATCTCTTACGAACCGCTGAAGGTATCGACATTGTTATTTCAAATTCGTAAATGGCACTACAGTGCTAATATTACACCTTCCATGTCTGTTTCGAGATGTATGTAGGCCTAATTAATTACT
The DNA here is from genome assembly GCA_002778355.1 of Clitarchus hookeri. Classification (NCBI taxonomy): domain Eukaryota; kingdom Metazoa; phylum Arthropoda; class Insecta; order Phasmatodea; family Phasmatidae; genus Clitarchus; species Clitarchus hookeri. Next base: position 136,944 of record NQII01005243.1, on the reverse strand, counting down.
GATATATCGATAAAAAATTTGGTTTTTTAAATTTCTATGTACTAATTTATCCCAACAGCATAACATGTAATTAAACTGCGAGTTTAGTGACGTGATTATTTTGTAAAACCGGCGAGCAATTTTTTCAGGTGTATGCATTTGACTTCTGCTGTGGCGAGGTAGGTTGCGTCATCCGCTGGGAGGTGTGCAACGAAGTGTTTCTACAAATGTGTTCCTCGCTGGCCGCTTCACAAATTGAGCGGAAAGAACGAAGGTATAAACTAGCTCCGTACATTGCTAAATACGTTTTACCGAAAAGTTTCGACGCTTTTGTTGCTTTAGTGTGGACTGTGAAACAGACACGATTGCTCGGTGAATTAATTGTAATCAAGTTATGAACATCAAATTAAACACACGTTTTATTCGTCTGTAACTTCAACAACAACGCCAACAAACAACCTACCCCGCAACAGCTACAGTCTAATTCACACACCTATGAACGCCCCTTTATATCTCAAAAATCGCTCGCCGGATTTTCAAAATAATCACGCCATTGAACTCGCCGCTAAATAACATGTTATGCTATTGGAAGAAATGGATAGGTATATACTGTACCTATTTAATAAACCAAAGTTTTCATCGATATCACAGTACTTAATTGCATTTACGAACCAACATAGACGGTGCTTTATAAGCCCCGTAGTGCTATTTTCGAGTTCGAAATCAAAGTTTCGATACCTTCAGCGGTTCGAAAGATATTTGAGGTGAACATCTTACCTGAATAATCCTGTAAAGCGAGAGACAGGAAGTGAACATTTTATGTGTCTATTTTGGGTGTAGCTTGATTCTGAGGNGATTAATACGATTTCTGAAGTTGTCCAGAATTTTGCGGAGATTTTCCCACTCGTGCTAAAGAGAAAAAAAAAACATAATCTGAGGCTAGAATTATGCGAAGGGCAATTTCTCAAATTGTATCAATGTACTGGCGTTATATTCTGTCAACAAGTAACTGTCGTTCTACATTACTAAATAAACTGTAAACCTGTATTACAGTATGGCGTGTGACACCTGCCCTCCGAGCAGAATGCATCACGTGCTTGCCGAGATTCTAACAGGGCGGGTAAGCAAGGAGGTTCAGCGTTGTTTCCAGTATCCAGTGGCGCGTGACAAGTTTTATTACAACGCC